>PVKN010020847.1:0-15768 GCA_004027915.1 Capromys pilorides
AAAAGCATTACTCGTATTTGTCAGAGGAAGTAATATTAGCTGCTATGACAAAAAGTCCCTAAAACTCAGCAACTCTTCACAATAAAAGACTTCTTATTTTTTAAAAATTTTTGTTCATACAACTTTGACATTGGTGCTCCTATTTTCACATTTTTCCTCTAATTAATTCCTACATTTTCTTGTCAAGATACCATTTCAACCATTGGACTTTCAGGCCATCCCCAAAGGGAAGCAAGAGTTTATGATGAAAGCATATTAGTCACTTTGGTGTTTGGAAGCCATTACTAATACAATACACATCTTGGAAGACTTCAAATTTTCTGCCAGTACAATAAGAGAGGGAAGACAGAAGGTGGAAAATCAATGCAATAAATCAAGAGGGAGCATAACAGGTAGACAACTTCTTTGGGCAATTTGGATGGTAGGATACCGAACTGATGAGAGTGAAACTTAATGGGTTTTATTTCAAAAGCTACAATAGGTCTCATTTTCAGAGGATGTCTCTTCTAAAATCATGCTCGAGCTTGTTTTCCAGGTAGGTTTTATTCTGAGGAAAACACAATATGCTATTGAAAGAAAAATAGTACTAAAGAAACCATATGACTAGACCACAAAACAGCAAAACAAAAGTAAATGGCAAATGTTATTATTTGATCTTTTAGATGTTTGCTTGGCACTGCTGTGTGCACAACCAGGAGGTAGACTGAGAAAGTTTACAATTTCCAAGAAGTGAATTTTTCTCAACACCTATTTCAAATATGTGAAATATCAAAAACAGACTAGAAAGAGGTAGAGGTCTTGAGAGCAAAAGGCAATGAAATTCTTTCAAGCTAACAAATTCAAATGTTAGATAGGGAATTTTTGCCACTAATGAAGAAGGAGGATCATGAAACATCAATCAGTAAAACTTGGTCAGTGTCATAGACTGGGTATGTTTTATCAAGTATATACATTCGTACACTTTGAAAATATGGAAGATTAACTGAAGTATGAACTACAGATCAGCAGACCAAACAAAGCTATGTCTAGGTCCAAGGAACAGCGATGTCCATCAAACCATTCTGTAACTCAGGCATTCTTGCAGGATAGGGTCATGTATTCTCTGTAAGAAAAGGGTGGGAAAGGAGATTTAGCTATGAGAAAGGCAGCTTGTAGCAGAGAGAGTTACCCTCAGTTGAAAGTCATGGGATCATGGAAATGACATGTTGGAGATGTTAGATGTTCTATCAACTTGGGTCTTACATGGCTTCATGAACAGCCAGACATTCCATAATTATGAGTTAGACTTTTTATGAGACAACTGAAATTTTGGAGTTGTCCTCACTAACGTGGGTTCCACTGAAGTGGCCTCTCAATCCTCATCCTCATGCCTTCCGCTAAACACGTTCTGTGAAACACTGTATTGTGCATAGAATGTCCAGCCTCCCTGTTGTGGTCCAGTCCATAGCTTAGATATGCCCCCATCCACATTGCCCATGTGTTAGAACTTTCTGTCACTTGGGAGATGAAGCCTAATGGAAGATGTTACTATTCTTTTAGGAGTGAGTTAGTTTTCATGGGAGAAGGTTCATTCTGATAACAGTGGGTTGCTATAAAAGTGAATTCAGCATCCTTAGTTCTTTCTTGCCTTCTTCCATATTATGAAGCCACATATAAGCCTTTACAAGAAGCTGAACACATGTCAGTGCCATACTCCTGGATTTCCTAACCTCCATAATTGAGAACCAAGATGACATTTCTATTATTATGAACTATCCAGTCTTTAGTATTCTATTGTAGCAACAGAAAACAGAGTGATCCTATGCAGTGCATGTTCTGGCCCTGACCAAACCTCTTCTACCCATTCTTTCTTTTGCCTGGGATGCTTTTCCCAAGGCCCAGTCATATCGGACTCCCTTTGTTTCCTTTAGGCCTGAACTAAAATGTGTCCGTGTGGAGTTTGACCCTCCCCTCATGCAAAGCAGTTATGCATCTTTGGTCTCTATGGACGCACTCACACCCTCTACCACAGTTCTCTGGGGTTTTTGGTACATTTTTTAATTCATGAATATATGACAATCTACTACCATTGTATATATCTACTTTGGTTTGCCTTTAGCTATCTGAATTAGAATTTGCCTTGCCACCTGCCATGCCTTCAGATTCCAGAGCAGTGCCATGAAAGAGTAGGTGTAGTGAGGACCAATGAGTGGATGAATGAGCATATTCTGAGTGACTGGTATACAGCTGTTATGGTTTGTGCATAGGTGTCCCCCCAAAGCCTCATGCAGTCATGGGGCAGCTTCTGGAATTCATAATTGATTATTGTAGAAATGGGTGCTGCCTCTCCCCCGGAGCAGGTGATTTACATTTCAATATAAAGTTGGAAGAGAAGTTAGCTGCTCGAGCAGCTGCTAGCTCTCTCCCAGTGCTCTTGCTCTTGTCTGCCATCATGGAAGGTTGTCCCCAGAAAGGAGAGAAGAGGAACTAAAACAGCAGCTAAAGACTTGCACCCAGATGTGCACTGGGATGCCATGAGATGAGTTTTTCTCATCTCTATTCCTTTGAGATATAGGGTCAAGTACTGACTACTCAATCTTAATGACTCCATTTATGCATAGATACATGATCATGACATCCATGAAAATGGCCAAAAAAAAAAAAAAAATGTAATCTATAGAAGACTCTTAGTGAAATTCCATTGAATAAATATATTGGCATAAAAAGAAAAAGAAAAAAGTAAAAAATAGATCTCATTTTTTATATCAAATTCTATTTCCAGTTTCTTAGATTTGCAGGGTCTGTCTGAGACCTCCCTGTATTCACAAGTTCCGCCATGTGCCTTTGCAGTGTTTCACTTAAGAGGGAGATTCTTTCCTTCCTTTATAACATTGCTTTGGTCACATTCTTTGGCCAGTGGATGGCTAGTGATACAATCTGGAATTGAAAGTATAGGGTACATTCTCATACATCTTTGCCCCTGTCATGATGAGAAAATGCCCAGGTTAATGTGCTAGTCCAAGGAGGCTAAGAGGTACTTGAAAGAGACATCCCAGCCAAAGGCAGCCCTGAGTAATCCAGATCCAGCCTATTCACAGTCACATGAGACAAATTAAACACAGTTGTGTGCTACATAACAACGTTTGGGTCAATCAGAGGTCCCATATACAATGGTAGTTCCATAAGGTATGATGGGTATGAACTATTTTTACTGCCTATTACTGGTTTATATACTTACTATACTGTATATTTCATCATTACTTAAGAGTAAACTTTTCGTCTTCCTAAAATACTTTACTATAAAACAACAACAATCTTATGCATTTCATGTATACCATGTGTCTTTGCTACTCTTCTCTCATTGCTGGGACAAATACCCAACACCCAAAATGAAGGAAGGAAAGGTTTATTCAGCTCACAGTTACTGGAAGTTTAAGTTCATACTCAGCTGGTTCCAAGCCTGAATGGCACAGAGCAAAGAGCATACAGTTCATGGCAGTGGAACAGCAACAATGACAACAAAGGCAACAGAGTCTGTCTCTCTGTCTCTATTATGTTACATTCAGGCTCTCTGCCTCAGGCTGGGTGTAACACTCACACCCATAGTCCCAGAGGTGCTAACACCCATAATCCCAGCCTTGGATCATGCATAATCCCAGTGGATCATGAGTTAATCTCAAACTGTACAAGTCCCCACCCCATGACTACATAAGGCTTGGGGAGACAACTAGATACACGATGTCTCTGGTCAGTAGCATTTTTTCTTGTGGTTGATTTATCCTTGTGGTTTGCATCATGGACCTAGGAACATGTAGCCTAGGTGTGTAGAACTCTGATGTTTGAGCAATGATGAAATCACCTAATATATTTTTGGGATGTGACTCCTATTGTTAAGCAATAAATGACTATAATTATCGTATTAAGCCACTTCATTTGGGATGATTCTTACTCTGCTACATTGCATTTGTGATGAATATACTCTGCTCTATTGTTACATTGCATTTGGGATGATTGTTACATCCATCATTGGCTGATAGTGTCCCAGACCATATTTCTTGAAGATGGGCCTTCAGAACTCTCACAGGCCCATAACATTCATTTCTGTCTTCTGATCTAGGCCACTTCACATGGTTACCTCTGCTCAGCTTTTCTAGCTAGACCTGATTATTGCCACCTCTTGGTGGTGAGTCCTCCTGCTTATAATTGTTACTCATTTTTACACCTCTTTGTCTAACCTCCAGTTCCCTCCAAAACCAGAATACCAGCTCCTCTTTGGTTCTCTGGTTTTGCCGGCTATATGTGAACCACACTCCATCCTGCCAGGACTCACAGCTCTCTCAGCCTCATAACTTCTGCTCAAGACAGACACAAACAGAGGTCAATAATGAGAGCCAAATAAGCTAACAGGCACTAATCTGTCACCAGGAGACCAACTTCCTGAATGGAAGTAACTAGACCACAGCCATTGTTAAGGCTTATATCTAGATGTCTCAGCAAAGCCTTATGCACTCAGCTGGGGCTTTTTGGAGCTGTGTGGATCTAGGGCATGTGGTGCTGAGATTAATGAGTTTTGCTACTAAATTATTCTACTGAATGGAATTGCACTAATTCTTTGTGTGGCTGAATGGATTTACTGATTACAGAAGCCTCAGCTTGGATATGGGTGGCACCACCCAAACAGCCTGTAGCCTGGACTGAATAAAAGGGAAAGAGTGGCTTGCTCCTGGTGCCTTCTGTCTCCCATGCCAGAACTGTCTTCTCTGTGATATCCTTATGCTATGCCACTCTGCCTTGGAGCCACATGACTATGGAATGAAACTTCTGCAAACTGAGCTGACGTAAAACTTCTTCCTTTGACACGTAAATGTCAAGTATTTTCTCCTAGCAGTGAAAAACAAACAAACAAACAAAAAATACTAAGCTGTATAATTACATTGTTTATTAAAACCTCCCTGGGCTGGTATAGTGGTGCATGCCTATAGTCCTAACTGTTGTAGGAGAAGAGCTGAGACAGGAAGAGCACTGGAACAAGGAGTTTGAAACTGCTGAACAACACAGCGAAATCCTGCCTCAAAGCCGAGCAACAAACAAGCAAACAATCAAAACCCTAAACTAAGCTAAGCTAAACTAAACTAACTGAAAAGTCACCTTGCTTTCTGAGAATAGGTCAACCAAATACAGACAAATGGATTTTCATAGGGACATTTATAAGTATAATGAGACTAAGATTTTCTTTCCACTATGAACTTTAGAACATAAAAGTTTTTAAAAAGTATTAGAAATTGCATTCTCACTGTCCCTCTAATTTCTCTTCTCTTTGTGCACCCTCAAAGGACTTCAGGTTTCTTCTCTGAGGTGTTTCATCGAACAAGCATGTGGAGGGTGGAGGGCTCAGTGTTCAAGGGAAGACGGAGAACAGACTGCACCACTCCAAACCTGAAATTCACTTTGCCTACTAAACTGCTCTGATTCTCACTATTGATACTAAGAATTGTTTTCAACCTTCAGTTTCCAATTACACACTGGCCTCTAAGCCCTTCTTTCTTACTCCAAATTAGTACTTTTTCCTTTGAAGTTCTCTGCATAATATTTTTCCAAGTCTTTCGTATTCAAATAGTGTCATGGTTTTCTCTTTGCCTTCAGATTAAAGCACAAACTCCCTGCAAGGCGTTCAAGTTCCTGTGAAATCTGACACCATTTTTTTCCCTGAACCCTGATTTGTATGCCTCATACCTACTATGCTCTGGAAATCCTTTGTCTCCATGTTTCTTAGCCCCATCAGAGATCCTTAGGGACCCAGAGATATCTGAGAAACATGTCTGATTCATGATCTGGAGAAGAGTAAATCCACTGAGTGAATCACTGAACAGGATTTGGAACCAACCTGACCAAGGTTCAGGGCCCACCTGAGCTTCCCATAAGATGTATGATCTGGCCTCACAGGTCTAGCCTATTTTTTCCACAAGATGCCTCAGAAGGTCAGGCTTCCTCTGTCCCTCATCTGTGCCATCTGGTGGCTTCAAGGCTCCCCTGAAATGACATAGCTATAGGTGGGTCTAGAAAAATGGAGTTAAGGAACAAGACCCCAGAAATGAAGCACCCACACAAGGCTAAATGTGAGCCCAGTGGCCCTGTCTCTGTCCTAATAAGCATGCACAATTACCAGGAACTGATATAAATCATTAGCAAAGTAATATTAAAACTGCAAACTTTGTTTAATTTGTATTAAAGCTATACTTCCTCAAAGCTTCCTTTTGTTCTTCCTTGAAGATAAATCTGCCGCTTGTCACTTTCCAAGTAATGGCTGTGTACATTTTAGTGGATTCACAGCCTTTCTAAGCTTCTGTTTCCCCATTTTCAGTGGGAAGTAAACATCCCATCCTAACTGGAGTTTTGTGAGGTTTATGAAAGGGAATGAAGGAGGAAGTCTTCAGGAAGCTGAAGAGCAGGTCATTCAAATACCTAGAACTTGTTCTCTCAGGTCCACATAGCTCAGTGTCCCTAATCTCAGCAGCAGGCCTTTGTCAGATAAAAAACCTGTATGACCTCCTTCCCTACATGTATACCCATTTTGTTAAAAATCTGCCTTTCCTTTATAGAAGAAAGAAGCAGGTGGTATTCTGTGTAAACCGTGAAAGAGATTATGAAAATATCTGCAATTCTTGTGCTGTCTCCAAATATTTCAACATAAATATTTGCTACAGCCTGGTCCAACTTCCCAGTCAAAGAAAAGGACAGAAGGTGAGCTTCAAGTTAAGTGGGAACACATTTCTCAGAAAACTGTCCCTTCCTTCATGGCAGACTTGGTGAGTGATGGTCAACCTGGAAGATCTCTGTAAAACTAGATCTTTCTTGGGTGCAACAAAAGGAGGCTATGGTTCAGTCATGCATGGTGTTCCCAAGTAGTGACTGCAGACATGGCATGCCTTTAGGCTTTGCATATGCTGTTCTCATTGTAAGGTCCCCCATATCCCTCTGTCTCTGGTGACTCCTTATTCATCCTCTAAGAAGGACTGGACTGAAAGGTTTTCTCTGGAATGCCTTTCCTTACTGTCTCTCCCACAATTTTCTGTTTTGTCTCTCGCTTTCTAGCATCACCACCGTCATCATCATTGCATTCATTGCAATCATCATAATCATTTATATCATCAGCACCTCAACTATCACCATTGTTACCATCACTGTCAATCCTGTGATCAGCATCGCCACCTCCATCACCACCACCACCACCTCACTGCCACTTACATTTACTGTGAGCATAATGCTGTTCAGGCATTGCTCAGAACTTTTCCCTTGACGTTTGCAAGTTCTGAGGAAAATGAGGCCAGAAACCTGAGATGACACCCCAGACCGTGACATGGTTGTACATCGCAGAGGTGTCCCAGAGACCCAGGAGACAATCTCTGAGGAGTGTGCTATTACTTCCCTCTCACACCATCTATTCTCCCACCTGATCCTAATATCTAGGAGCTGAAAGCCAGGGTTGTGCCCTGTTTCAATCTGTGTTTGTGGTCTCTGCACAGGCTTCTCTACGAAGATGATAAATAGCAAATTTCTCCCACTAAGTGAAAGAAGTTCCAAATAAAAGGTTGAGCATATTGAAGCAAATCCTTGAATGCTTGCTGATAGAATAAATAATATAAAAATGAATAGAATCTCCTAAATTTGAGCCCTGTACTACCCAATCCTCAGTTCACTTTGGTCCTCACTGCACAAGGCTCATGCCAATATCTCATCCTATACAATCTCGTAGAGTTGAGAGAAAAAACAGTCCAGGGGTTCATCATTTAGGGCAAGCAAGACTCTGTCTTCCTGCTAGCCAAGGTTCTAATGATACACTTGGGTGCTGGTACCTCCAAAATAATCTCAGAAAATCTCCTCCCTTATCCATTATTTCCAGAATATTGACTCTGGTTACCAATGCCAGTTTCTTCTGAAGCTCTAAGGGGAGGGTAGGCCTCAGAACACAGCATGAAGAGATGAGACAAAATGCAGGATTTCACCCTGTTATATAAGTAGCTACCAATTGCTAGGTGTGGTAGTATGCACTTACAATCCCAGCCCTCAGGAGGCTGAGGCAGGAGAATGGCTTTCAGTTTGAGGCCAGACAGGGCTCCATAGTGAGTTCAAGACCAGCCTGAACTGCATAGCAAGAATTTAACTAAAAAATAAAATGGAAGATGAATAGCTGCCAATGATGGAGTGCTTCAGTTATTTTTCTCTTTACTGGATCAACATGTATGATACCTAAAGTTAAATGTGAAAAGTTTATTTTAGCTCACAGTTTATGAAGATTTCATTTTATAGTCAGCGATTTCCAAGGCAGGCAAGCATGGCAGAGGATAAATAACCCATGGTAAGACAGGCAGGAAGCAGCATGCTGGCCTTCATCTTGCCTTTTAGTTCCTTCTAAGCTATAAGCCTATTGGTTAATGCCATCTGATGCCATCCACACCCAGGCTGGGGCTTCTCAATACCCACATCCAGAGCTATGTTGAATCACTCAGTGTAGTAATCCAATGACCATGCTCTTAATCCAGTATCACACACTCACAATCCAGCCACCTCCCAAAATCACCACCTATGAGCACATGAGTTCCTAAGGGAACGTCTCACAAATAACTCACAACACTGAGAGTCCACCAAATACTTTCCTCTGCCCTAGTGGCTTTTGCTTTCCATGCATTATATCTGTTTATCATTATGCCCTCTGCAGATAATGTGTCCACTCCCATTTGATAGATAAGAAAACCCAGGTTCAGAGAAATGACCTAAATACATACACCTGGAAATGGGAAGCATCAACTCTGACACAGGCCTTTTCTATCCCCAAATTCAAGGTATTTCTGATATCCCAGAATTCCTCTTTTCTATCTCCAGATTTTCCAGGACTAGTCTCCTGGGGTTTCCCAGTGCTCCAGAAATAATTGTTTGTGGACACTTCTCCAGGAGGCGGGTATCCCATCTGCTACACACCGACTGCAGCTCATCACTTTTGCTGGGGCATGACGGCTGGACTGTAAGCTGAATTAAAGTGAAATCCTGCATTTTGTCTCATCTCTGCATGCTGTGTTCTGAGGCCTACACTCCCCCCATCCATCCATTCCTACTGTTCCCAGAGCCAGGAATGGCAGCTGCCTTAAGTCCCTTCTTGTGCTATCTCTAGCCAGCCAGTATAATGCCATACTGTGCAGCAAAAGCAGCCCCTTTGGAAATCTTCTTTATCCTCTTGCAAAGGCAGTCAAAGGAATCCCTGGGCAAGCACATGCCTTCCCCTAGAAATCAGCAAGCAGGGCTTTTGCAATTTATATCTTTTTGTTCCTCTGAAGTAAATAAGAACTGATGGGTTCACTGGGCAGAAAATGCCAGAAGGCATTCTAGAGCTCAGAACCTCAAACACAGGTCTTCCATGAGGAGACTGAGGAAACAGGCAATGCTAGGAGGAAATTCTTGCCCATGGCAGACTGCACGGGCTTCAAGGGTTATTTATAAATACTGGAGTATTTCTTTTCAGAGGAGATAGTGAGTGTGAATCAGAATAGAACAACATTTCAAGATTTTATATAGACATCCTAATCACCCTTACTCACCTCTGCTTTGCTACTTCCTGGCTCAGGGTGCTTCAGTATGTATCCAGCAATGCTGTGAGCACCAACTATGAGTATATATAGTACAAAATACCAAACATAAAACTTAAGGAATAGAGATAAAAATAGGTTGTTTCTCTCATGACTTTCGCTGTCTTCTGCCACCATGTACACTTGCCCTTCTGCCATGCCACCCTGCACTGAAGCCAGCTGATTTTGGACTGAAACCTCTACAATATGTAAAATATATAAACCTTTTCCTCATTTAAAAAAAGGAAATGAAAGTAAGTCTTTGTCCTCTTGAGGATTTTGTATCTATATTCCTTATAGAGTTTGGCTATAGATATTTTTAACTTATCTCATACCCTTACTTTTCCTGATTGAGTCCTTCTCTGGTTTCGGTATCAGGGTAATACTTGCCTTCAGGAAAGAGTGTGGATGGTTGCTTCCCTTTCAATTGCATTGAAGAGTTTGAGAAGGATTGGCATTAGATCTTCTCCAAATTTCTTGTGGAATTCAGCTATGAATACATCAGGATGCATCTGCTTAGTCTAGTAGCAAAGGATGCTGATAATAACTAAGTTAGAAAGTAAAGACATATAATTACAGACTGGAATGTAATGGTGCCAACATGGAGAAATAAGGGTATGAGATAAGATGATAGAAACATACACAAAAATTGTTTGTTTTTCCTGTTACCGTAATGAAATACATAAGGCTAGATAATTTATAAAGAAAAGAGTTACCTAGTTCACAGTTTTGTCAGTTTTGTCAGTTTAAGGACATTGCCTGTGGAGAGGATCTCATGTTAGATGCCATTATAATAATAAAATGAATGTAGTTGGGAGAGGACGTATCTTGAAGCAGGAAGCTATCACAAGATGAGAAGCTCTTTTATTGCACTTCAGTCTTGCAAGAACTAATTCAGCATCCCCACAAGATCTTTCTTTCTTTCTTTCTTCCTTTCTTTCTTTCTTTCTTTTTTTTTTTGAAATTTCTTTCTTTTTTATTTGTGTATGTATGTCTGTATGTATGTTTGCATGTATGTATGTCTGTATGTTTGTATGTATGTATGTATGTATGTATGTATGTATGTATGTTATGGCCAGCTCAACCTGCCTTGGGGCTAGCACAGTTTGTGGTGCCAAGGATCAAACTGTGGTCCCTGTGGTTGCCTAAGCTTGCCTAAGCAGTTGCTTTAGACCACTGAGCTATCTCGCTGGCCCCAAGATCTGTCTTAATCTGTCTTAATACAAAGGGTAGCGATACCAGTGACCTGCAACAGGCCTCTACCTGCCAGAGATCCCACCATCTCTTCACATGACTGCACTGATGACCGACCTTCCAGCCTGTGAGTCCTTGAGGGACGTGAAAACTGTGTCTAGACCAAAGCAGAAGAGCCATCCACGGGGCAAGTAGTGAGAAATTCCTTCTCTGAGGATGTCTGAAAGAAAATTTAAGGAATGTGAGATTAGCTACTGGAAAAGCAGGCAGGAGAATATTCCACAGGCAAAGTTCTGGATGCAATAATTGAGATGACATTACAAGCAACACACATCTAAAACACCAGAATGGCAAGCATTCCAAGCATGATTTTAGTATTATATATTGCTATTCACGGTGTCAAAAACCTGTTTCGAGGTTTTTAGGATCATTGTCTAATTCATCCTGTGCATATAAATGAATGGTTTTGCCCCTACCAAGTTTCCTAACTTTTCTGCTTGCTGTCTGTTCATTGTTTAATCCCTAAATTCTTGATTTCCTTTCAGTTGTGTTATGACTTTTCATTTTTATTTCTTCTTTAGAGTTCTTACACTAGGGAGACTATATGATATTCTCTCTCTCTCTCAAGTAAATGTTTGTTTTAAAAGAAAAAAAAAGAAAGGGTAATAAAAGAGAATAAGAGACAAGGAAAAATACTGTAGGATTGACCTGCTAAATTTTGTGCTTAGATTTTTAAATTTCTGTGTAAAATCGTATAACTTTTTCTTTATCACATTCTTTAAGGATTTATTACATTATAAATGATTGAGGGAAAATATCAGTTCCATGTTGTGTAAGGCATTTGATATTCAGAAAGACAGTGATATTAAGCCCAGGTACCTATGTTATAAAGTCATAGTATCACTAAGCTTCTATTCTGGAGCATTAAGAACTTAAGTTTGCAGGCTAAAAAACTTAGAGAAAAAGAAGGACTACAAGGATAGTTAATATTTTGGATCTAGCTCTTCAAGGTCAGTGAGGACTCAGGACATAATAGAACCTGTATTTTAACACCCTATAACTCAGTGATGTCCCAAATTTTCTGTTCAATGAGATTATGGGCCCACAAAGGAAAGGGATAAATGACCCTGATATTCTAGTGTACCTAAGAAGAGTCACCTAAAGAGAAAACATTCTCTCAAGCTCTCACAGAGAGCAAACTGGTCAAGCAATGACCATGACTCATCCAGATGGCTGACACTGACAAAAGTTCTACAAAATGCTGTATATGGTTTCAAGGTAAATCCTGAGGGGATTTGAATGACCTTGTCAGATACAAAAAAGTTACATGTTTTATTATATAGATCTTGCTTTAACTTGACTTTAACCACCCTGCAAAAAAGTTTAACCATGAGGCATAAAAAGCAAAAACAGATTAGTATGCTGAGCTATAAAAGGCCAAAGTCAACAGCTTCCAACAATGCCAGTTCTGCCTATAACCCACTACTATTTTGGAATATTGGACTATGTACACAACAACTTTCTCTCAGTTCAATGAGAAGAAATATTTGTACCAACAGTGTTTAGAAAAATTATCATGTCTGCACCTTGTACTCTGAACAACTACTATGAAGACAATATGCATTGTATTAATTATTGTGGCTGTCCTACTAACATGTTTTGAAATTGTCTCATTTTATTCCTTATTAAAAGTAACTTAAAAAAAATTTGTGGATGCAGGATGCAGTTCTTGATTGTTTGTTACAATCAAGAAGTGAAAGCAGTTGGGCGGCCCAGATAGCTCAATGGGCTAAATGTCTGCTTAGGCAGAGCACAATGGCCAAGGTTTGACCCCTAGCATGCCAGCCCTACCCTTGGGGCTTGCTGAGTTGGTGACTGAGATTGGGCATGGTAACACGTGCCTGTAATCCCAGCACTTGGGAAGCTGAAAACAGGAGAATCACCACAAGTCCAATCTCCATAGTGAGAACCTGTGGACTCCATACTAAAATTTAAAAAAAAAAAGGAAAGAAGGTGATCAAAGGAGATTTCCAGAGAGCAGGATGGATGGGTAGACAGCTTAGGATAATGGTGACATGACAGATAGGACTAGATAGCATGTGGATCAGGTAGGTCATGAAAGAGTTGAGACTTCTGTCTTTAAAATCTTGAAAGTAGGCCTTTTTAATCAAAGTAATGCTATCTACTTTACATTTTTAAAAAAATCACTCTGGTTGTAGATTGGAGAGGTTGATTATGAAATCTGGAAAACGACTTAGGAAACCACTGTGGTCACCCAGTAGAAGATTAATGGCCATTTAAATGGATGGAAGATGACAGTGAGGATGGAGTAATATGAATGTATTCAAGAGAAATTTAGGATGCAGAAGAAATGAGTTTTGGGCCAGGGATATAGCTCAGTGGCACAAACACTTGCCTGGAATGTCCAAGTTCAATTCTCAGTATCAAGAAATAAAAAATAATAATTAATTAATTAAAAGGAATGTAAGCAATGAATTAGTGATGGATGAGTTCTAGGGACCAAAATGAAGAAAATCTCTAAAATGACACAACTGAGAAAATGTGGTTCTATTTTTCAAAAAGGAGAAAAATAGGAAAGAAAAACATGTGGGAGTGGATATGAAGCCTAGTTTTAGACGGATGTTTGGGAGGCATTGTGGTATGTAGTAGGAAATGTCCACCATTCAGGGAAGAGGCTCTGAAAACAGATTTAATTTGGTGAATTATCAGCTTAATATGATGTTTTAAACTTTAGAACAGAATGAGGTCACCCAGGGAAATTACATAGAAGGACAGAAATCTCAGGACCAAGTGCCCACCAAGAGGCTTCTAGCTTCAACATTCTGGACCTCACAGTTCCCATCTGTAACCTGGAGGGATAATTATATCTACCTTATGGTATAAGTGGTAAAGGCCAAAGGATATTGGTTTCCATTGCCTTTCTCTAGTTGGAGACATTGATTTAAGGACTTGAGTTTCAGAATTTGGCCCTGAAGTGATTGACAACAGGAGGTCAACTTGTATCACCCAATGAAACTCAATCAGTGTGGTGCTAGATGTGGAAGGCCCACCTGATGATTGTTGCCAACAAAATGAATAGAACTGGAGGAGAAGAAGTATGAGAAAGAGAAGCAGGAGGAGGAGGAAGAGGAGGAGATGGAAAAGGAGTTGTTAGAGGGCTGTTGGTACTGCGGGGGATTTTGGTTCTCCTGCAGGAGTTTGTCATGCTGGCTTTGCTAATATGAACTAAGCTCTGTGGAACAGACTTGCATGCGACATTATCATGGGCTCCTGGCTTCCAGTTGGACTCATAAGGAACATTGTTACTAGTTCTAGGTCTTCAGTTACATTCATGCAGGACACTGCAGTGGGATCCAGGCCCTCAGCTGGGTTATCTGGGTCTTTAGTTTGTGGACAGATTTCCTGCACTCTTTGTATTTGACGTTTTGGCTGACTACAGTAAAATAATCCTATGATTTATGTGTCCTATATTAAATTTATTTTCCTTAAATTGTTTTCTTTATAAACCTTGACTACAATAGGCCCACTCTCATAGTCTCATGTGATTTAATGCATTCATAGTTGTGTGCCACAAGGCACTTTTCTGGTTGTTTTCCATTTACAACTTCCTAGCCTTTCTTGAGCACATTTACATCAACACTCTGTTCTCTGTGGTTCTCTCACCATGCTGCTTGCTATTCTTGATCTCTTGTCTGGAGTATTCTCTCCTTTCAGTACCCCAAAGGTAATGTAGAGTGCTTTTGGCTCTTTTCTGGCTCTTTTTCCCTGGGGACATACTCTCCACTGTTACTTCATCCCTCTCCCCACCTGTTACTAGTGGCTCGAAAATCTCTAGTTTTTCCCCAGGGCACTCTGTGGAACTGTAGACCAACTGACAGGCATCTCCACAATAATGTCCAATAAAAACTAAAATGTATGTTATCTCAAACTTCCCTTTCCTCAGCCATCCACTATATTTTAGGTCTCACCAAATACCTAACTGCTTATATAGAAAGTAAAAATGTTATCCTAGATCTTACTTCCTTCACCATTAGTATCATATTCAATCCCTCTCTGCATGTTCTGTCAACTCTACCTCTAAAACATGCCCTAAATGCCATAAATTGAGTCCCTTGTGTCACTCTACCACATTGTGATTAATCTCATGCTTGGACAACTGTTAGAGTCTCCTTACTAGTGCACACCATCTTTGCCCAGCTGACCTGTCTGTCTTGGGCCTGGTCTTCACATGCTCTACCTCTTTCTTAATATTCAGTCTCATTATAAGTGTCCCTTTGGGGCTCTATTATAGTTACAGAGCCCTTTATTTACATCTGCAGTTTCATTGTTTGTTTATGTATGTTTTAAAATGGTCCCCATCACTACCATCAGGAAGAAGAAAGCTTCATCATAGGCAGAGCTCTGTCTATGTTGCTCAATACAGTGCTCATAACTATGACTGGTACATAGCAGATGCTTGGTAAGTACTTGTTGGGTGGAACAATAAATCAAACTCATTTTGTATACTAGAAAGTAAGGGATAATGACCTTACTGGTAGTAGCTAAAATGTGTATGTGTTCTGGCCATGTGCTAAAGCATTTAACTTCTGTCATGATTTGTGTCTAGGTGTCCCCCGAAAGCCTCATGCAGTCATAAGGTGGCTTCTGGAATTTGTGATTGGTTATTGAGGGTGTGGGTGCTGCACCTGACCTGGATCAGGTAATTTCCATTTCAGTGTAAGGAAGGAAGTTAGATGTTTGAGCTGCTGCTACTTCTTCCCTTTGCCCTCTTGCTCTTTGTTGCTGCCATGAAGGGTTGTTCTCTGCCATGTGCCTTGGAGTCAGCTGAATATGGACTGAAACCTCCAGTAACTACGAGCTAAATAAACCTTTCATTCTTTCATTTTGAGTTTTGGGTATTTGTCCCAGCAACAAGAGAAGAGTGACTAAGACAACAAGATATAGGCGATATAGGCAT
>PVKN010020848.1:0-15788 GCA_004027915.1 Capromys pilorides
TTTGAAACACAGTCTCATATACAGTTCAGTCTGGCCTTGAACTCACTTTGCAGCCCTCTCTGGCCTCCAATTCACAGGATCCTCCTGCCTCAGCCTCCAGAGTTCTGGGATTATAGGCGTGCACCACCACACCTAGCATATTCCCACATTCTTGGCACTTTCTGAAGCTATTCTAGAAGGCCTCTTTGGGTGAGTGATAGCATAGTTATGGCTGCCTCAGTGTCCTAAATTGATTCAAAATATTGACCTTTCCTGGTCACATTGACTTTGTGGAAGCCTGGAAGCTGGACAGTGACAGATTTGGCCAATAACGTGAATGAGGACTCGCTATGGTGTATTTGGAGCCTTTCTGCCCAGTGAACGGAGCTCGGGGGCAGCATTCATTGCATTTTTTATCACACTGCATGAAGACACTGGTACAAGAGGACTTGCAGAGCATGGCAAGAGTGATGGGATGAACATGCTCAACACAGGCAGGAGTATTTGAGGGGAACTTTTAAATTTAGTATTCATCTTTTGCTTTGATCACACCTCATGTAATGATTGTGACACATAGCGTTTCTTGGGCCCCTTTTGGTAATTCTGTTGCAAGACCATGTGGCCTCAGTGTCACCTGGTGCCCAGGGCAATGGAGGAGGACTGCCGAGAAGTGACCGTGCGAGCTGAGCTGGGCACGACCTGTGCGTGAAGACGTCAGCAGGGGGCAGTGTGGAGGATGAGGAGTCAGAAAGGACTAGTCCCTCCATAAAGGGGTGATGCCATGAGAGGGTGACACTTGTGCCCCAAGGGAGCCCTCTCTTGCCTGGCAGTATTTCCCATCACCACTGGACAGCCTGCCTTTCTCTCCTAAGCACAGAGGGAGGCATCGCTCTTTCCAAGCCAGCAGCATCTTTCTGTGGCCTCCACATGAATTCACAGTGCAGCAGCGGGCCACAATCATGGTTATTTAATTAGCATGATAGACTCGCATCAGGAAGCCAAAGGGCAAGTTCACAGCTGAGGACCCACTCTTAATTGCCGGCCTTGGGAGGCCCATCAAGCCTGTGATGGGCCTGTGGCTTGCTCTTTCGACCGCCAACATCTGGATTTGCTGGAGCTGTGGAAATGATTTCCAGCCCGGGTGGTAACAATCCCAGGAACAAGGCTCCAGCCAGAACATTCAGCCAGACTCCATTAACTCCATGAGGAAAGGGGAATGTCCGTCACACCCTCGCTGAGCGAGACACCCACTGCCTGAGCTGCAGGTAAGTATCAGGCACCTTGATTCTAAATCCAAGGCCCAGTGCTCCGTAACGGGCCTGCCACCTTGACCACAGATCTGTGCATCTGTGAAAAGGGCAGAACACCAGCCCAGCATCTCAGAGCACTAAAGCAGTGCATTTAAGGGCTCGCTGTCATGTGGGGCCCACAGCGAGCTCTGGTGGTTCACGCACAGGCGCCTTGGGTGGCAGGTGGCCCCCCTGCACTCTGAGGTCACTGTCCAAGTTTCCCAGATCCTATCCCCAAGTGGGCCTGCAGCAGAGTCTCGTGACCTCTTATCTTTATCACCTGACTAAAAAGTCCTTAAAACTCTTTTTCTTCATCATCACTCCCCACCCACAAAATTTTAATAGCATAGATACACTGTGCGTTTATTGTGACTTTATTTTTCCTTTGTGATCGATTAGGGGAGCATGTGCTATTGTAATATCTGAGATCTCTTTCACCCCTCAAGAGCCAATTTTCTGAGCAAAAATTAACATATATATCTCTTCGTCATGCCCACAGAGAAATGCACTTAAACGTCATCATGCTTGTATGTTTGTGTGTGTATAAAATATACACAAACACTTAAGGACTATAGTTATTTTTATTTTAATTGATGGTTATGATGATGTAAAATATTTAAATTTCCACAATGGAAGAACAAGGGTTACAGGAAACTTCAGTGCTGCTGGAATGTGACCCCTGATATGCACAATTTAAAGGAGGTGAGGTTTAAGTGGGCTCATATTGCAAGCGAATTCACTCCTTGGCCCTCTGGCTGCTCCTGGTGGGGGGAGGGTGTGGGGGATCAAAGCGGCTCAGCTAACAGCAGCCAGGAGGCAGCGCAGGGGAACAGGGACAAAGAAGAAGGAGCCAGGAGCCAGCCAGAGTCCACACAGCCACAGCGCAGGGCACACACACACACACACACACACACACGCACGAGCATGCTCCAGTAGCCCCCTAGACAGCACACAAACCAATTAAGTTGATAACCTCAAGCCAAGCCATCACCTCAAGCACTGCCTAGCTTAAACAACAGCAAAATAAAGAGCCGATGGTATCCTGCATTAAGAATGCAAGATCTCAAGGTAAGTTTGGAGTAAAAGGAAGAAAATAAGAAAGTATCTAATGTGCCCAATTTAAAGTCCATCCTCTAATCTGAAATGTGACGTTTCCCTCCAGGTATGCATGTGTGTGTGAGTTGGTGGTGACAGGAAGTGGTCCCATGTGCATGCATGTGAGTGTGTGTGTATGTGTGTGTGTGTGTGTGTGTGTGTGTATGTGTGTCTGTGTGTGTGCATGACATCTTCATTACAGGGGACAGCAGCAGCTGTTAGCATGCAAGGCTGATGTGTGTGCGTCTCAGTGGTGGCTCAGTGGGCACTGAGCGTGTACTGGGTGTGCTTTCTATGCTCTGGCCTCATACTCCTGCTCTCAGGCCCTAAAGGCCTTTATCTCACACTGTGACGTCCACACTTATCACAGCTGCTGGAGACACCGGTCCTCTCTGGGTGCATCGGTAAAATGTCCCCAGCTGTCCCAAGGGAGAGGCCATGAGAGAAGGACACTGGGGTGGGGGGGGTCAGTCCACACCTGCCTCATACCAGCTTATGAAGCACAATGACAGGCACCTCTGAATTCTGCTTCGTGGGGAGCCCACAGTCCAACACGGTGGCCAGGTCCCGGTCCCACCACTCATCCTGCTCTTGTTGTGCTGAGAACCATCGATGGTTCTTCTGGGAAACATGCCCTGGTCATTAGCAGGTATTTCTCTCCACAGAAAGATTCCCTAGAGTTCTGTTCAAATTTCCCACTCTGTTTTGCTTAAATAATATTCAAGCCTTAAAAGTAAAAGCACACGTTAGTTAGGTGACCATCACACAAGTTAAAGCTGGAGTTTTTCACAAATAAATAGTAGACCCAAATGTTTCCTCGTGGCTAACGTAAAAAGAGGAACTTCATCTGTGACAGTTCATACTAACAGCTACAAGGAAGGCAGTCCAGGGTTTGTTTCTATGCTTAGATGGTGACAGAAATTCTTCTCGTGACTCCCCACAGAGTTAAGAGGATGACTGATGTTAGAGGGTGTTATGGTTTGTGTATAGGTGTTCCCCCAAAGCCTCACGCAGTCATAGGGCAGCTTCTGGAATTTGCGATTGGTTATTGTGGGTGTGTGTGATGCATCTCCCCTGGGGCAGGTAATTTACATTTCAATGTAAAGAAGGAAGAGAAGTTAGCTGCTTGAGCTGCTGCTATTTCTCCTTTGCTCTTTTGCTCTTAGCTGCCACCATGAAAGGTTGCCCTCTGCCGTGTAACATTCTGCCTTGGAGCCAGATAAGTATGGACTGAAATCTCCAGTAACTGTGAACTAAATCTTTCCTTTCCTCATTTTGAATGTCAGGTGTTTGTCCCAGCAACAAGAGAAGGGTAACTAAGACAAGGGGGTTACAGAAGCATCTAAAATGATATGTTTAGGGCTGGGATATAATTTGGTGATGGGGCACATGCCTAGCATGCATGAGGCCCTAGATTTGATCCCAGCCCCAAAATATAAATAAACACAAACGCTTAAGTCAAATTTAATAGTATGTTCCTTACAATGGTCAGACTCCTTAAAAAAAAAAAAAAAAAACTAAACAAATCTGAGCATGGTGTTGCATGCCTATAATCCCATCGCTCTGGGAGGTTGAGGCAGGAGGATCACAAGTTTGATCCCAACCTGCGCAATTTAGTGACTTCCTAATAACTTGCCTCAGAATAAAAAGTATAAAAAGGGCTGGGGATGCAACTCAGTTCAAAGGCCCTGGATTTAGAACCAAAAAAACTGTAAGCAAATGTTCTCCAGCAGACAACTGGACAAGCAGATGCCCTACACCTGAGCCATGGAAGAGTGCTCAGTGATGAATAGGAAAGCTCCATTGATGCAGGCAGCTATGTAAAGGAGTCAGGAAGACATTATGCTAAGTGAAGAAAAGCCAGTCTGTAAAGATTGTGTACTGGGCTGAGGAGACAGCTCAGCAGCCTAAGCACCTGCCTAGCAAGCGCAAAGACTGGGATTCAGTCCTCAGTACCACACACCTGGCCAGCCCCAGCACCCAGTGTGGTGGTGCACGCATGTAATTCCAGCACTGGGGAGGCTGAGACAGGAGAATCACTATGAGTCTGAGCTGTGTAGAGAGACCTTGTACCAAATAAATAATATAAAAAAAAAAAAAGATTGTGCAGAATAAGCACTTGCCTGGCAAGCACAAGGACCTGAGTTCAATTCCTGGTCCCATAAAATAAAAAAGATTGTGTGCTATAGGATTCCACTGATAGACGATTTTACTAAGACAACAACCAGTTCCAGGGTCAAGTTAAGACTATGCAGCTCCCCCTGGAGGAAGAAAAGATTCTGTAGCTTGCTTGTGGTTCCTGAATCATCAATGTACATGTGGCAAAACTACACACACACACACACACAAACACACACACACGCATGCATGCATGCACACACATGGACAAGATCTAACAACAGTGTGAAGTTGAGCTCTTTGCTTTGACAATAGATGTCCTTCTACAGGACATCACCATTGAGGAAAGGTGAGTGAGGAGTTCTTAGGACTTCATAGGCTATTTCTGCCTGTAATTATTTCAAAATGAAGATAGAAAAGACAAACGCTATGGCTGAGGCCTTCTGCTCCCAAGGATGCTCCCTCCTCTGAAGGCAAGGCCTGGCTATGGCAGCGAACCTCCTGCCCCTTCCCACGGCTCCGGGCTCCTGGTGCCAGCTGCTCCCTGGACCTCTGAGCTGTGGCACAGAGGTTGCCTTTGATCACCCACCCCAGGTCTCTGTGGCCACTTAAACTGCCTGTATTTAAACTCTTCCTGAGGGATCTCCACTCTTTTATCCAGGTCCTCTGATGGCTCAGCTCTGGTCCCTTGCCAATCTGGCAAGGTTCTTGCTTCCTGTCAAGTTTTCTTCTGACTTCTCATCGCTGGCTTTGTTGCTCACCTTCTGCTGGCAGAGAGATGGGGATGGAAATGCCAGTGAAACCCAGGAGTGCTGACCACTGCCCTCCCATGCCTTCCATCAAAGAAGTACCCAGCCGACCCTGGGGCTTTGGTTCAGCAACTCTGCTTTTCAAGCCAAGCATCAGGACCTACGATTTCACTGGCATCATTTATGATACTTTGCAGCTCTAGTTCTGGAACACCTGACAGCAGAGGGTTCCTGTGGGCATCAGTGGCCAGGGAACACATGCAGTAGAAGGGAAATGTCCATGAAGCTCAAGAAGCAGGAGATGGGTGCTCCAGGACTTGCATCACAGGCAACCACTAAGACTTTTTGTCTGCTTAAAATAAACTTTCCCTTTGACCTCACAGATGTGTGGAGCATCTGATGAGATGCCAGCCCAGAGGGCTGTCTATGCACATGTGCAGTGCTTGGCACCTGAAGCTGGAATGTGCTTCCCTGTCTGCTTCTCCTCCTCCTCAGGCACCATGCTACCCACACGTCCTGTCACCATTCCAGCTGACTCCCTGGAGCCCTTTTGTCACCATTTCCCTTGATTCTCAGGGTGTCTTTTGGGTGTGCTCCAAGTGCAGCAGTAGGAGACTGAGGCAGCTGCTGGTGCCAGCCTGGAGACTATAGAGGACACCTGCAGAACAGGCATCTGCTATGGGAAATGTGTGGGGGTTCTGGGGTCACCGGATGAATCTCCTTGGGCCCTGCTATGGATTGAACAGGTCTGGGAAGCTCCAGGTAAAGCTTGGGGAACATTAAAGTGAGAATAGAGGGCACTAGAAGGGTAAACTGAGGCTCACTCCATGTAGGAGCCTTTGGAAATCATATAAGTATCCTAGGATTTTTCCATCTGAAAACCACAGGGTTGGGCACCAGGACTACACCAGGGTTAGTTGGGAACGGCCCCCAGGTATGCTAACTCCCACAACCAGACAGATTCCCAAAGGCAGAGAAAGATGTTGGGTGGACGGTCGTGGGTATGGGGAATTAGGCACCGTTAAGGGCACCTACTGTGAACATCCCACTGCACAGCCTACCTGGTCCTTCCACCAGGTGCTCCCTCGCAAATACCCACAGCTGAGCAGCTGAGCCCAGTGACAGTGTTCCTTTTGCTCACAAACCCACAGGGAGGTGGGGCATGGCCCAGGCAGTCTCTACTTCACACACTGTCAAGGGGCGCAGTTGGAGGCACGTCCTGAAGCAGCATCCCTCTCACCACACACCTGCAAAGTTCACAGATGCCAGAGTTATAGTTTCAGTGTATCTTTGGGGGGACAGGCTTGAACCCACAGGAGATTGTTTTTATATGGGTCACTAAACTATTGTTCAGAGCAAGCCACCCATCTCCAGGACCCCAGAAGAAACCTGGGCATATCAGATGTGCCTGTCCTGCTACCCAGGTCTGACACAGGATCAGGACCAAAGTCCCAGAAGTCCCCCAAAGGCCAGGAGCTGCTCCACGAGTTCCAGGGGGGCATCAGCTCATCCCAGACTGCTACTGCAGAGTGAAGCTCCAGCAACCCTGCAGATGGAGGAAGGGGTGAAACTGCAAAGAAAAGAAAGCCTTGGAGGGCAGTGGGGGCTGCTCTCTGACTGTGTATTTGTTTCCCCTTCTGGGGCTCCAAGCATTCCATTAAATGAATCATTTCTAATTGAAGAACTAGAAATGGGTGTGGAACAAACGTCAGTACACTGACAGAACCCCATGCTGTGCTCACCAGGATGACCTGCCTGCAACCGGGTGCACCACACGGGGTGGCCAAGTGCCACACCACTCCCCTGAGACGGTGCTGGTGGCAACGGGGAAGCACCAGGCTGATGATGGGGGAGAGAGGAGTGGGTGGCCTGGCCCTGCAGTCGGAAGGCCAGCTTTTCATCTCGACTGTGTCACTTGCCGCCCATGAGTTCCAGGGCACCTTGTCCTCGATGAGCTCCAGGGAGCAAGCTGGGAGTCCCTCTCTGCAGGACTCAGGAAGGCTTGCAGGACAGAGTGATCTTTGGAAACTCCAAGGCACTCTGCACTGGAAAGACCACTGGGCCAGAGCAGCCCAAACCAGAGAGCAGGGCAATCACAGTGACAGCAGAGGGCAGAAGAGACTTCTCCTGAAGATGGCAGAAGGCGGGGAGCAGCAGCCACTTGGGACCTCTGAGTAGGTACAGTGATGTCTCGCAGGCACCGCACCCGCCCTCCTCCCGTAACTGTGCGCGTCTCATCAGAGAAGTGGAAAACTGAAGCTCACACAGGGACAGAAGTTTTCCCAGGGGCTCTTGGGGGAAGCAGAACGGTTATGGGGTTTTCTCTGTCTGACTTCTAGCCAGGGCTAGCCCCACTTCCATGGAGCACAGCTCCTCATCCGCCAGCCCCAGCACTGCATAGCAAAATTCTGTCTCATCTGTCCTCCCAGAAGGGGGCCCAGCATGTAACCAAAACTGGCTGTGGGAGAACCCGGACTGCCAGTCCCCAGCACCGCAGGGTCACACTCTTGCCTGGCCCCAGGAGGGCTTCCTAGGTCCCAAGCCACACCCACAACTGCCTCTCTTCGGGAATCGTGTGGCAGCCAATCTGTGTCAGAGTGGCATCCCTAGGGGCTGGCCAAGGACTTGGTTCAGCAAGAGCTGTCAGGAGACACGCGTGGGAATGAATCTGATGGAATAGCGGGAGGTAGACAGGGCAGAGCACCCGGGGCCTGTTTTACAGAACCGAAGACTGAGGCCCGAGGCAAACGAGGACTTCTCCAAAGCCACACCACTGAGCCTGAGCCCAGAAACCTGGAAACCTCCTGCCTGGTGGCCCATGGCTCCCAAGGCTCAGCCAGCCTGCAGAAATTGGTGAAGGAGACCAGCAAGCAGCGGGCACAAGCCCCTCCCCTGCCTTCCAGGCAGCGTGGAGACAGGGCTTCCTCCAAGCCCCTAGACCTGCTCCCAGTGGCCCCTGGGCTACTTTCGGGGTCTGGAACAGGTGGAGTGTGGAGATGATGCCGGGTAGCAGGGACCACTCTGGGAGGGCACAATCTGGCCTTGGCCGGTCCCTGAGTGTGTGGTGCTGCGGACCCCACTGCAGCTCTCCTGGCATGGCTGCCTCCCAGACCTGGGGGAACCAAGCTGCTCAGATGCACTTTTTACCATTGTTTTATTTAGAGGGTGCTCCTTGTGCTTAATAAGAAAAAGTGTTCTGTGAAATCGAACGCTGGGTCTCGCCAGCCTCAGCCACGCCTCCCATGCTGACTTTGTCTTCTGGCTGTGGCTTTTCTCCTTGGGCTCAGTAGACTCTCGTGGTCCCAGGAGCAGCAGGAATGTGGAGGGGGCACGCACTCTGGGATGACCGTGCCAAGTTGCATTCCTCAGGGTGCGTCCCTCCTGGCAGGCAGCCCTCCCTTCTCTGCGTCTCTGCGCATCCGCGCATCCCACTTCCCTGTACGCATCGCACCCTTCCTCCATTTGCTCCGGAGGGAACCTTACTTGTAAATATTTAAAAAGGTGCAGGCTGTTGTCAGGAAGAGGCAGGGGTTATGAGTCTGTGCAGGCGCTGGCAGAGACCTGCTGTCAGTGTCCAGCTGTTGGGCGCCATGTGCTGCGATGGTGACAAGTGGAAATTCACTGAGAGGAGAAGCTAAGGCCACTGATCGCCCCCTATCCTGCTGTAAATTAAATTTAGGCTGTTTGCTCTCAGGAGGGACCCAAGGAAGGGAGACTGGGGTGGAGACTGGGGCACGGACTGGGTCATAGCCCAGGTCTGCAGCCTGCAGCATCTGCCAGAGCCGGCCCTTTGGGGCCCTCGGGTTCCTGGCCAGCCAGTGGGCATCGGGCCAGCTCTGCAGGCTTCGGGGTGCCCTGAGCTGTGCCAGGCTCCTGTGAGCCCTGACTCCCCCTCTGAAGGCACCAGAGTCAGCAACCAGATGAGGCCAGATCCTCACTCTGCCCTCACCATCGACCTCAGGGAGAGGCACACAGGCCTGGAAAACAGTGGATGAGCAAGTCAGCTTGAAATCAGGAACAAACCACTAGTGTCTCTGGGTCTGCTCAGCAGAAGACTGGACAGCAAGCCATGGCCACTGTCCTCTTCACACCAGTCCCCCTGGCCCTTAACACCTGATTCAGAACTTCTAACCAAGACACAGTGGCAAAGTTTATTGTCTGTATGTCACACACATATACACATACACACCATGGTGTTGGCTTACAGGGCAAGTTTTAGGTCATTTTTGTTCACTATTAAATCCCTCAGTGCTTCAAACAGCATCAGGCACGTCAGACCCATACAGCTTTGTGATGATGCATGTGGATGCCTGGAAGATGAGCAACTATACATGAGTGAATGAATGAATGAAGAAATGAATGAACAAATACATGGAGCCCAGAGTGAGTGAATGAGTGGAAAAATGTATGAATGAATGTGTGAAGAGACGATGAGAAAACAATTGAGTGAATAAGAACATGAAGGATGGATGGATGGATGGATGGATGGATGGATGGATGGGGTGAGTGGACAGGTAGAGGGGTGACTGGGCGAGTGGCTAGGTGGGAAGATGAGTGGATGAGCACAGGCGCTGCATCCACAGGCGTGTCCAACCCAGGCATGCCAGACACTGGCAGCCTCAGAGGCTTCCCTGACCCCCAAGGAGCTGGAAAATGCGCCCATGAGCAAAGTAACCAGGCAGCACCCACGAGCGAGTGAACGAGCAAATCTCCCTGCAGAGAGGCTGAGCAGCCCCTCTGGCAGAGAGCTGGCTCGGCTCTGGAGCACACAGGCCCAGCCAGGCAAGGACTGCCGACATAGACATGGACCCAGGCGCGGGCTGCACAGCCAGCAGGTGGGCGCCCACTTGCCCTTCCTCTCTCCCCGGGGAACCTTTCTGAGCAGAAAGCCCTGCACTGACCCCAGCACACCCTAGACTGCACCTGCCTCCCACCGGGCCCTTGCGTCTGTGGCTGGACTTCCGGCATCCACGCCCACCCCAGCCTTTCTTTCCTCACAGGCTTGGGGCTCTCAGGGCGGCGGTTCACACACATGCACGCACACGCACGTGCACATACACACGCGCACACACACACGCACGCACACGCATACATTCACACACGCACACACATGCACATCGCACTTAACACAGAAAAGGAATGCTCCACAAGCGTCAGTGCCCTGGCTTTGTTCCACCCGCTCCTCTGAGAGCGTAGTGTCAGGACTTCAGCGTGGGTTTGAAGGTCTCAGAGGACACTAACGAGAAGGAACTAGCGTCAGGTCCGCACCCCAGACCCAGCTGCTGGCAACCTCTGGAGGCCCCTCTGGCTTTCCACACATGACTCTCCCAGAAATGGAATCCACAGGGCTCTCGGGCCAAGGACCACCTGCCCTTCGGCCACCGCCCTTTCTCCCTCCTTCCAGCTGCAACACATACAGGGCCCCTGCACCTGCAGGCTTGCCTGGTCTGCGGCTTCCCCCCTGCAGTTCCTCCCCCCTCCGAGAGGCCCTTCCCGACGTCCTCCCACAGCCGCACCCCTGCTGGCCAGGCCTGTCTTCTCACCCTGCCTTATTTTCTTCCTCCATCACCTGACTCCAGCCTGCGTCTCCCTGGTTTGTGTGCTCATCGTCTGTTTTTGTGGAAGCAGGGCGGGGCAGGGGTCTTCCACCAGAGCCACCGCCGCGTCCGACACCCAGCAGTCTGTATGGCCTCACTGCGTGAGGGGCTTCTCTGTGCTTCCTACCAGACTGAGGTGCCTGGGGCCTCCAGCCTCTGTCCTCTGCCCACCAGGTGCCAGCGGTAACCCTCTCCCCAGTTCTAACTTCTGGACCTGCCTCACATCACCGGAGGTCCTGGCTGGAGAGCAAAGGGCCCTCACCAGAAACGCGGTGCTTTAGCCGGGTGCTGGGCTCCAGAGGCCCAACTCACTGTCCTGGAGGCTGATTGGCAACGAGGTCAGGCCGCTGACGAAGTTCCGCCGTGTGGCCGGCAGGTGGCAGCAAAGACCGCCCTTTCGCAGTGTGGCGGGCCTCGCTCGGCGGAAGCCTGAGCAGATGTTTCCACCCAGTTTAGCACTGTGACAACCGCTCCGTGTATGGTTTCCAGATAAAACAAAATAAGGTTCCGCGACGTCCCGAACCCAGGAGCAGAGACGTTGGCCAAGTGGTACAGGTGATAATGGGAGAGGAAACAAAATGGCCTTGGAATTAGCGGGTTCTAAACTCTGCTCCACGCTGCAGCTTTCTCTTCCTTGTGCCTTCAAGATCGTTCCTGTGCCTCAGTTTCTTGTACTATACCCTGTCCGGAGTATCGCCCTAGTCTTCCCTGCCCGCTGTCTGTTCCACATGCCTCTCCCGTCCTGTGATGGCTCAGAGGCCAAAGATTGGGTCCCACAGTCACTGACCCTGGTTGCTTCCAGGCTGATAGCCCCATCAAGTGTTTGTTGAGTGACTCTCTGACTTGCTCCGGGTACACGGGCATACTAAGTGCTGAGTGTCAGCTGTCCTGCGATGCCATGGCAAAGCTAGTGTCTGACGACCTCACGGCGAGGACAATGATTGGGGTGCTGATGTCACAGGAGGATGTAGTGGTGGAGAGGATTATATCATAGTGGTGTGGGGTGTCATGGTGATGATGTCATGGTGATTGTGATGACGTCAAGGTGAGCATGACATCACTACAGTACAAATGATGATGTCACAGTGAGCGCAATGGTGTCATGACACTGGCAGTTGTCCTCATAGTGCCATCCACTGTGACCAGTGGTCCCAGACTTGCCAGCCCCAGGGACACTCCCAGAGAGTCCCTAAGCCCAAGGCCCCCAGCCTCCCACACACCCCGACTCTGTCACATCCATCTGGGAGCCAAGGGCCACCCTCATGTGAGAGGTGGCCAGGTAGGGTCCCATGGAGAGCCACCACTCTCACGGAGGAGCAGGAGTGGCCTGGGGGTTCCTCAGAGAGGCTCCGGAGGAGAGAGCCGGTCTGAGGTTGCAGAGCGGCCTCCTGACCACACATTTCCTGGAAGAGCTGCTCCAAAGGACAGAAGAACAAGGCAAGCAGAGGCGCGGGGATGGCCGCATGGGCCAGCGAGCTGGGCACACGGACCAGGGCTTGGTGACTGATGCCAGGTGGTGCTGGCACCCCTCTCCCTCGCCCAGGCGCCTGAAGATGTCCATCTGTCTCCCCAGGCAGCTTTGAGGACTAGGAAGCCACACTCCCGGGCAAGAGTCCCTGGCCCTTCCGCGTCCTCCCGGGGCTCAGAGGGTCTGGTCCTGCCCTCGGCGCAGGCTGAGCACGCGCGCGGCCGCCAGGAAGGCCGCCCCGGTGAGCATCTCAGAAGCGAAGCTGACCCAGCCCAGGGCCAGGGACCAGCCGAAGCGGATGTCCACCTGCTCCAGCAGCGCCCGCTCCTGCAGCAGACACAGCGCCTCGCGGAAGGCGGCCGCCGAGTAGGCGATGTAGATGCTGATGCCAGCCAGGGTCACCATGGCTGTGGGCAGTGCAGGCCACATGAGGAAAGAAACAAAACAAAGGCAAGATGATAAGAACCCAGAAGGTAAGTGGCCTCCGGGACAGGAGAGAGCGTGAGGGGCCGGGGAGGAAAGGGAGCTGGAGCAGTAAAGGGATTGGAACGGGGCAAGGCAGGAGGCCAGGTCAAAACTGCAGTGGATGCCTCGCCCTTTCGTGGCATGAACTGCATTAAGCACGCCAGAACACCCCCCTGGCTTTGAGCACCTATTCCGTGGTCCTCCCTCTGTCGGAAGGGTCTGGACTCTGTGCTGCCTCACTGTCCCAGATCAGTCGTGTTGACTTAGAAAAAGGGCAGAGGCTGTGCAGTGCCTGCCAGGGTGCCCCGGAGCCTGCCACACATGTGGCAGCAGCCTGGCCGCCCTGGGCCTGCGTCTCCTAAAAGCGCTCAGGAAAGAGGACTTCCAGAAGTGCTTCAGCAAGCGGCAAGAACAATGACACAAGGGTGTCCAAAGCCAGGGGGATATTTTGAGGAAGATTAATAGCAATGTTTTTCACAGTAATAATTTTTAATGTACGTGTTCACGGTGTGTTTGGACCACACCTCACGTAGCATGCGCGTGGCCTGACCCTCCGAAACAAGCATCGCTTCCATCTAGGAGCCTCCTGGCCAGTCTCTCCCTCTCTCCTTACCCCGCTCTTCCTCCTCAGCCGCCCAGCTGTGCCCCAGGGTCTCCTCCCCCTCAGCAGCGCCCACGGCCAGCCTGCCTGCTGCACCCTCCCTCGCCCTGCCCTGCACATCCCATGGACAGCGCCCGCGTGCCTGCACAGCTGCCCAGGTCAGGAGGACGGTGGACAACCTCTCCACCCCAAAGCCTCAGGACCTGAGCTTCAGGACCCGAGAGGACACGGTGCTCAGTTCCAGCCCGGGATCAAGCAGCCCCCGGCCTCGGCCTCGCTGCCCTGGCCGCCTGCTCGTATGCCCAGCGCGCCTCGGCTTTCCCTCCAGAGCACATTTTCCTCCCCAGCTCTTCCTCGCGCTTCCGGTTCTTCTTCCTTTGCCCTAAATGGGTGTTAAGCTTTCTGCTCATCAGCTGCCTTGTGTACTTCTTTGAGCGGGACAGCAAGAGCCTGGAAGCGCTCACTGGCCAGCACTGCAAGGGTGACATAGCCAGAGACCTGGGGCCTGTCTCCCCTGCGGGCAGGGCCAGGACAGGTGCTGCCTGCTCCTCGCTCCTCCTGAGGCTCCGCCTGGCGCTGCGGGCCTCGCCATGGTGATGGAGCTGCACGGTCTCGGTTGGCAGCTACCCTGGGCTTCTGACGTTGAGGTTTAACTTGGCGGCTCAGCTCCCGTCCACACTGGCCAAGCGGGTGGTGCAGGGATCCCAGGGCTGCGCATGGGGGCGGTGAATGTCACCACCACAAATGGTTGTCTGTGGCCACGTGGGTGTTGAGAATTAGCCACTATGGGGACTGTCGGTGACAACAGTGACACTCACTGGGGGGCTGGAGGTGAGCGTCGCAGCATGGCCACCTCCTGACACCTGGACTCCAAGCACGGGTGGCAGTAGCATGGTCACTGTTTGCCTTCCTTGCAGTTTTGCCAACTGAACCCAGGGCCTTTGCACTGAGCTGCATCCCCAGCCCTTTAATAAAATTTTATTTTAAGGCAAGGTCTTGCCAGCTTCCTAAATTGCCCAGCCTGGGCTTGATCTTGCAATCTTCCTGCCTCAGCTGGCCGCGGTGCTGAGCGATAGATGTGTGTCACCCTGGATATCTCGTGGGAGTTTTTTCTCTGTCTGTCTGTCTGTCTGTCTGTCTGTGTGTCTCTCTCTCTCTCTCTCTCTCTCTCTCTCTCTCTCTCTGTCTCTGTTTCTCTCTCTCTGTCTCTTTCTCTCTTTCTCTTTCTCTTTCTTCCTTTGTCGAACTGAAAATTAAACCCACGATCTTGCACTGACCGACATATATCCCCACCCAGTTCTTTGCTTTGCTACCTAGCCTGGTCTTAAACTTTCAATCCTCCTGCTTCAGTTTCCCAAGTAGCAGGGATTGCAGGCTCTCACCACCATGCCCAACTGTTTGTTTGTTTGCTTGCTTGCTTGCTTGCTGGCTTATTTGCCTAATAAGGAATCACCTCAGAAAACTAGAATTGGAAATCACATTTGACCCAGCTATTCCCCTTCAGGATATCTTCCCAGAAGAATTAAAAACATCATACCATAGCAATATATATGCTTCTGTGTTTATAGCAGCACAATTTGTCATAGCTAACTCTGGGAAATAATCCAAATGCCTATTCACTGAGGAATGGATAAAAAAAAGTTGTGGTATCTATATAGTAGAGTACTACTCAGCCATAAAGAAGAAAAAACTGGAGACTTCTATAGGTAACCAGATGCAGCTCAAAACCATACTCATAAGCAAAATAAACTAGATTCACTTGTGCAAACATTAGATCATCTCCCTACTGAAAGAAATTTTTAAAAAAATAAGATCCAAAATGTACAATAAGTACTGTAAAATGGGATGACTTCAAAAGGAGAAACTGGGATGGGGGAATAGAGAAAAGAAGGAAGGGAAAGGAAAAAAGACAAAAATAATATGTATATATAAAAGGTAGCTAAGAGAATTATATTACTAATCTTTCTTAGCACATTGAAAATGGAAAGGCATAACACAGCTAAGTGGAAATCAAGAACTTAAGGATTAAACAACTAAGAGAGAGCAAGCAGAAAAGTTAGGAAACGTGGCAGGGGCAAACCATGCACTTATATACACAGGATGAATTAGACAATGGTCCTAAGAATCTCCAACAGGTTTTTGACACTGAGGATAGCAATGTGTAATACTAAAACCATGCTTGGAATGCCTGTTATTCTGGCCTTTTAGATGTGTGCTGCTTCTAATGTCACTTCAATTATTGCTATACTCTCAGGTAAATGTTTGCTTAAAAAAAAAGGAATAAAGAATAAGAGACAAGGAAAAATGCCATAGGATTGATCTGCTACAATGTTGTATATGCTTAAATTTCTAAATTTCTGTGTAAAAATATGCAACTGTTTTTTATCGCATTCTATAGGGATTTATTAGAATATCAATGATTGATGG
>PVKN010020849.1:0-15767 GCA_004027915.1 Capromys pilorides
ACACACACACACACACACACACACACACACACACACCAATGGGGTTCTATTAAGCCAAAAAATGATACATTTGAGTCATTTGCAGGAAAATTAATGCAGTTTGAGTCCATAATGTTAACTGAAACAAATCAAATAAAACTTCAAATACAGAAAAAAAAGAAAAGAAAATGTAAATTGCTCAATATGCCTACCTTCTTCAAGATCTCCAGTGCTCCCATGTCATAAAGAAAAAGATCAAACTCTTCACCATGGTCCATACAGTCCCATATGACTTGACCATGTCACTTTTTGAATTGTCTCCATCATGCACCCTTGGCTCACTGATTCAGCACCATGCTCCTCCCTAGACTTTTTCCTGTTCTGGTCCTTCAACAACACTTATTCTTCTGGTGTAGGCACAAACTACTTTCAGAGTTTCTGCTTAGAAGCAAAGCAAGACAAAGTCTTTTGTTGATCCCTCAGTCTAAAAGGTTTTCTGTACTTTCTGGACTATCATTGTTCTTTATATTAATAATGACATTTGTCTATGTAGCATCACTGTTTCTCTTTATTTCTTGTTTATCTGTCCCCCAGGGGACTGCCTGAAAACCTATTCACCATCTATGCCTTGTCAAAGATGCCACATTATCAACAACCAAAATACTCCCTAGTACATAAATGGATTGAGGAAATTATTGTTGAATTAATAAATAAATGAATGAGTGATCAAAATAGCAACTCCACAGAATGTCTCATTTAATCCTCAGAGCACTCTTGTCTTAGTTACTTTTTAGTTGTTTTTGGGACAAATACCCAACACTCAAAATGAAGGAAGGAAAGGTTTATTTAGCTCATAGTTACTGGGGGTTTCAGTCTATATTCAGCTGGATCCAAAGCAGAGAGGCACAACGCAGAGGCCAGCATTTCATGGAGGTGGAACAGCAACAAAATGGCGACAGAGGCAACCAACCAACCAGGGCATCAGAGAGCAACATTGTGAGACTGTCTATCTGTCTCTCTTTATATTACATTGAGGCCCTCTGACTCAGCCTATCCACCTTAGGGCACACCCATAATCTCAGAAGGGCTCAGACCCATAATCCCCTCAGTACTAAAACACATAATTCCAGTGGATCATGAGTCAAGTCTCGAACTCTAGAAGTTCCCACCCCATGATTGCATGGGGCTTTGGGGGGACAACCAGACATAAGCCTTAACAACTCTTAAGAGTCACATACTCTTATTGTCACCATGCTGCAGAGGAGAAACTAAAATTCCAACTCCAAAAGAATTTAGTATCATATTGGAGAAGAGAAAAGGAGCAGTGTCACCCTTCCCTGAGATTCCCATCTTGACACTAACATGTGTTGTTCCCCTCAATTACACAACCAAATCAAAAAGTAGACTGTGCATTCCTGGAAGTTCCTTAGAGGACTCATGAAAGAACTCTAGGGATCCTGTGTAGACTCAGAATTTTATGCTTTTAATCAAATTCTCAGATATCATAGTGATTTATAGATCTTCAAGCAGTGTTACTTTAGTATTGTGGAGATGAAAGAGTCATTCAGACCTACAGCTGTTCAATTTGGCTTCCCTTCCCATTGTCAGTGAGCCTGTGAGTTGGAAACTTCCGATGCTGTGCCTCACCATTACCTTAGCCTGTTTCATGCTGCCATATGAAAAAGCCTGAGTGGGTAATTTGTAAAGAAGGTAGATTTTCAACATAGTCCTTGAAGCCTAGAGGTCCAAGGTGAAATAGGTGTGGATCTTGCAGGGCCTTCTTTATTATGCTGTCCTGGGCAGACGGTAAAGGATAGGAAGCATGCTACCCTCTATGGCAAACCCCCTTGAGTAACATTCTGCTCTCATGAACTAATCACTTTTCAAACATTTCACCTATCAATACTGTTGCATTGGGAGTAATTTTCCAACAAATGAACTCCGAAGGACACATCCAGACCATAGTTTTCCACCACTGACCCCAAAATTTCCTGTCTTTCTTATGGGAAAAATACATTCAATCCATCACACTATGATAAAAAGTCTTAATCCATTTTAGCATCAACACAAAAGTCAAGGGTCCCATCAATGAAACCCAGACATGATTTCTCCTGAGGCAAGTTCTCTTCCAGTTACAAACTTTAACATGATGATGAGACAGGCATAAGAGAGAATTTTCTATTTCTAAAGGGAGAAGGGGGAAATGTGAAAAATGAATGCTTACAGTAAGTCAAAACCCCAGCAAATAAAACAATGTAGGAACTTTGTGTTACATAAAAAGCAACTAAAATGAAAACATGTACTTTGGGTCTCCACGTAGGCCATAAAACTTTTCAGGGAAAGAGTACTGGATTCATGGCCCCAGAGATAGGCAGCCTTTGTCAGGTCTTGATTGATCATCATGTCCTCCTGGGTTACACCCATGTCACCATTCACTTGCTCTGTTTCTCACACCTACATACATATTTCCTGAGAACTTGCTGTGATCCATGCCCTGTGTTCAGCACTGTGATAACACAAATGTAGTTTTCCATGAACATGGCCAACAAGGAGAGGAAAGTGATGCAAAGAATTAAGGTGGCACCAGGCATGATTTCACATACCAGTAGTTCCAGTACTCAAGTGGCTTAGGCAGGATAATCACTGTGAGTTTGAGAACAACCTGGGCCACAACACAAAGCCCTGCTTTAGAAAAATAAACTTTGTGGTAGGAACATGCCCTTGTCTGAGGATCTAGAAAGACTTCTCATGAGACATGACGCTTGTGTGAACACCTAAGAAATAGCAAGAATGAAGAGAATGGGTGAATAGTAGCAAAGGGACAGCCCATGAAGGATTTCTGTGCCCCAAACTTTTCCTGCAAGAAATATGAAACAGTTGTTACAAGGAAAAGTAAACAATGCTGGGTGTTGTGCTGAGTACCTGTTGTCCTGTACTTGGGACACTGAGGCAGGAGAATTGCTGTGAATCTAAGACCAGCTGGGCCATCTAGTGAGTTTAAGGACAGCCTGCACTATAAACCTAAATTCTCAAATAAATGTGTAGGAAGAGGTGAAACAGGAAATTCCAGAGGAAAAGAAAAAGAAAGCAAACAAAGAAAAAATATTGGGTTGTTTGTTTGTCTTTGTGAGACAGGATCCCCCTGTGTAGGTCTCCCTGCAGATGTGGTAGAATCGACCAACAGGCTTGCAGCCTGGAACAAATAAAAAGGCAAACAAATAAGCATCTCTGTTTCAGAAGAGCTACAGTTTTTTCCATCACCTTTGGAACTCAGTCTTCAGTTTCTTCTGTCTCTGACTGCATTCCTCTAATGGAGACTCTACAGTGAGTTTTCAGGACTTTGAATTTTGACTAGTGTTGCATTCTTCACCCTGATAATACTCACATATGGGGGCCCGGTTAGAAGGCTCAGTGGTCTAAAGCGCCTGCTTAGGCAAGCTTAGGCAGCCACAGGGACTGCAGTTTGATCCCTGGTACCACATGCTGTGCCAGCCCCACCCCCAGGGCAGGCTGAGCCAGCCAGAACACAAATAAATAAATAAATGAGGTTTAAAAAAATAAATAAAAAACTTTAAAAAAATACTCACATATGGACAAAAGTTCACCAAACCACACTGCAGACACCAGAGCTGACTGGGAGATCAGTCCTAGGCTTGTTCAGGCACAAATGAAGGCCTCCAGAGAGTATTCTTAGACACATATTAGCAAGCCTCAGACTTCTGAGTCAAGCAGCTTGGAACTGACCAGGCCCTCACCAAGCCTATTCAGCAAAAAGCACCTATATTTGAGTCAAGTTCCAAGCTTCACACATGACATGCCTGAGAGATCCAAGCTGGCTGTTGTAGAAGACCACCAAAGCTTAGGATTCAATCTTCAGCCTGGACCAGTTATCTCACTCTTCTTGCCCGTTTCATGTGTATGATTCAGAGGTGCCCTCCACAGATTTATATGTTGAGGTCTTGGTCCCTGGGAGCCATGTTTCGTGGGGGATTTGACTTTTGAAAATTGGGGCCTAGTGGAAGATAATTAATCTCTGGGCATGACCCTTAGAATGGATGAATGCTGGTCTTTAAGACCAGGCTACTTATTAAGAATGCAGGAATTAAAAAGCAGTGCTACCCTCATGCTTGGGCTTGTCTTTCATGTGCAGTTTCCCTTTGTCTTCTTGTACCATAGGAAGCCATATCCAGAAGCTTAACATATGTTACTTCCTGGTGCTGAACTGTGAGCCTCTAAAATACTGAGCTAAGAAAAACTCATTAGTTTATAAACCCTCTGATATAGCAACGGAAAACAAAGTTGCCACGAGGTTCTCTTTTGCCTACCCAGGTTGATCACTTTACTATTTTTGGCTCCTCTTTTCTTCATGCAATTACTTATGTTATCTCAGTTCAGTGTCTGCTTCTCCCCCACTGTACATGACATGCTCTGTCACTTACCAGGGCCCACTTCCTCACCTTCACCCCAACACCCATGCTAAGTGTTTTCTTATTCCCACTCTTCACTCTTCCAGTGTTTACAAATTCATCTACATCCTTCCTCTTACATAAACCCTGTCTGGGCCTTCAAATGTCCTTAAAACTAATAGTTCATTAATGATGGTATTTCTGAACTCAGTAGAATGTGGGCATTTCTTTTGACTCAACTATTTAGTAAGCTAGCAGGAAAATAACAGTTTCTGAGAGAAAATGTGCTTTGAATATATAATTCACTTTATTATTTAAAAGTCTAGTTTCTAGGGGCCGGCAAAATGGTTCAGTGGTCTAAAGCACCTGCTTAGGAAAGCGCAGGCAACTGCAGGGATTGCGGTTCGATCCCCGGCACCACATGCTGCGCCAGCCCCACCACCAGGGCAGGCTGAGCCAGCCATAAAAAATAAGCAAATAAACAAGCAAACAAATAAATAAAAATTAAAAAAGAATAGGTATATGCCCATTGCAGAGTTCTAAAAAATAAAAAAATGTCTAGTTTCTAAAAGAGAATTGTCCCTTAGCAAGTTGATTTGAAGAATTCATTATATTACACATACCTCTTAAAATACTTAATAAGCATTTGCATAATAAGTTAAAAGACTGATATTTCTTCTACTGCATTCCTTATCTTCAGGACTGAGTACCCAGTGCCATGACTAGCACAGAAAGTAAAAAAATGATGTTATCAATAAATAGATCATTAATCAGAAAAAACAAAATATTGATAGCAATGTAAGAAGAAGTCCAGGAAGTCACAGTGTGGTATCTACATTGAGAGGACAATGAGGACAAAGGAGCTGGCTGTTACTGCTATGTCCCACCTCTCTCACCACAGTTGACACCGATAATATGTTAATGGTTATAAGTAGGTGATAGTATGGAGTGCAAGCACAGTCCTCCAATCCTAGCCACTAGCAAGGCCAAGACAGATAAAGCACAGATTCAAAGCCAACCTAGGCACATCAACATGAGTAAGTGTCAAAATGAAAAATGATTGGGAGGGAGGCGGTGGGCCTGTAACTCCAGCCTTATGGTTTGTCCGGTTGACCATTTAGTATTATGTCTCAGAACCATGAACTGGTTTGGTTCTCGGTTGGTGGGGGTGGCAGCCACCCCATCGTCACCTCTGAAAGCCTGCAACAATGAAAATCTTGATAAAATTGATATGTCTCTAGATGAAATTAAGAAATTTAATTGAAAGGAAGATAAGAAGCAGAATTTTCCAAGACTAAAAAGAAGACTACATCAAAGTAGTGCTCAACAATTCAGGATAAGAGTATGGAGTGGAATCCAGCAGAATTCTGGTTTTGGTAAAACTAGCCTGAGCTCAAGAGGAAAAATGAGATGTCCTTATGGAGTTATCACTGGCCTTGCAGCTAGAAAAGAAACTGGGATTTGAAAAGGAGTTAGTCCTATGAATTGTTCACCTCTAAATGACAACAATATAGAGTGATATTTTCCAGGATTAAAAAGGAAAGCAAATCTTCTGAGACAAAATGAAGTGCAAAGGAAACCAGCTGCAGTTCCTAAGATACCTAACCAGTTAAACAGAAAAAGTAACATTCCAACTAATTTTACCAGGAGTGGGAATAAATTCAGCCATGAGAAAGACACTCATCATACAACTTTTCTTTTCTGAACAGGCCTAAAGTTTCAGGCCCAGTTGAACACAGAACAATTGGTAGATGATATAGTAGCAAAGAGAACTCGTCATTGCCATACTTCCACCATAAATGGAGGAATTTTGACTGTGTCCATTGGCAATCTTTGAGCTGTGCAAAGCCCAGTAACTCAGAAACCACTATTAGCTTTCACTGTTGTACCTTCATTCTCTACAAAACAAGAACAGCCTGATGTAAAGAAAGTTCCTAAAGGTGTCCCTTTATAGTTTGATATAAATAGTGTTGGGAAAGAAACAGGGATGATTTTGAATGAACGGTTTGTGTCCTGAAGGAACAAAGATCCAGTGTCACACACAACGAAAGAGGAAGCCTCTTTGTCACAGTGGGATAGACGCCATGTAAGAACAAGCTTAGAGTGATGACTCTGTTTGAAAACTTGAATAATTGCTTGAATAATTAATCACAGAAATTTAAGAAATTTTACTTTAAAATATTCACAACGCTAAATAACTCTTATTTTGGAAGTTTTTTTTTCTTAAATGTATAAAATAATGCCCTGAAAGGTAACAGGTAATATACCTATCTGTTCTTAAAGATTTCATGGTTGGCCCAGACAGAATAATTTTCTGTTGATTTCTTTGATTCCTCATGCAGTAGATGGAAGACAGAAAGAAATTGGTTACTTTTATGATAGTGATACTTAGGATCTTATCATCTCTACTCACTTGTTAGACTTGGCCATGGTAAAGTTTGTCTCTGTATTATGAGTATATCTCTTTGTTGTTGTCAACTTTTAAGAGTGTTGATGTAATAAATGCTGTTGCCTTTTTTCATTAGACATATTTTTAGAAACCTTATGAGAATTCCATTTTTGGCTTTTAAGATTTGTGGAACTGTCTGGAACTCGGTTCATTTTTCAGGTGGCATTAAGTTAAACCCTTAGAGTTGAGTGCTAAACTTTTAACAATAAATATGGCTCTTGGCACTAGTCTTGGTTTAAAATATTGGTGTCTGAAGGCTGTAAATCCATGCATACAGTTATGTGGTGAGACACTGGAGAAGGTTCAGTGTAAAAAGTTAATAGTTTGTATTGAGTAACTAAGAAAGCATGCAAAGAGGGAGCAAGTTGAAGGACCAGAAACTTAGGTGAAAAGCTTCAAAACCTAGGTCATAGGTACACTCTGGATATGGTAGTCTTGGGTATGGTGTCTGAAGATTCTTCTGCAATTGATTATTAGAATCATTTTATAAATGGATTCAGTTCCTTAGAAGTTTTAATAGTATATATAATAGCCTTCTTATTCAAAATTTAAATTTATAAGCTTGCTAAATTGATTTATAGTTTCGGAAAGAAAAATATTACAAAGAAGAAATGTGTAAAATTATAATAGAGTTACATTATAACCTTTATTGTATAGCTTCTCAGATTTTCGTATGATATGAAATTCAAGCATACAAGGGGAGAAATCTTTTCCTGTACCATGGCAATATGGGGAAGAGTTAGTCTGTTGTGCCAAGATAGTGCTAAGAGTCTTCAGCACCTATGTACTACAAATTACAGTAAAATGCCAAAATACAGCAAAATATTTCATCTGAAATTTAACAAGTTTGGCTATTTTGAGGCTTGACTTTTTGGTTTACAATAATGTTCAAACCTCTAAATAGGTGTTGGTTCTCTGGCTTACACTGTTAGTGTTGACTTTTCTTGTAAAACAAAATATTATCACTCCTGCCTACCTTCCATTGTATTCTAGACTTTATTGTTTCTTATATTCATTAGATTACTTACTGGTTCATGCTAGCCATGGGCAGCTATCGGTATCAACTTCATGTTTATACCAAAGAGATCCAATCCTTAATACCTGATATTTTGCCAGTGTTTTACTTGATAAAGGATTCTTAGAACCTAGTCACACAATTTCAAAATAAACTCAAGCTCTTCTTAAAAAATGATTTGGAAATATCAAAGGTCAGAAGCCAGGGCTCAATCCCACTAGAGAAAATAAACACATACTAAAACCATGATGGCCAACCTATGGCACAGAGCCTAGTATTTCCTGGATTCTACCTATGACTGATAAACATAAGCAAAATTTTCATTATTTGTATGCTTGGATTGTAATCTGAAAGTGTTCAACTATACTAAAAATTCTGATACTGAACTTTGACCATGTAAGAAAGGAGCCTGGCATAGGAATGACTCTATTGTCAATAAAGAAATCAAGAATTTACCCTTTTATTATTATTTTATTTTATACAGAGGGTCTCACTATGTAGCTAGTGATGGCCTCAAATTCATGGTGATCTTCCTGCCTCAGGCTCCCAGTGTCTGTATTATTAGTATATTTATCATGAATAACAAATCTATTCATCATGGGGAACAGGGTCAAGTACATCTCACAGTATTATCTTGTTTACATCACCATGTTTTACCTCCCTATTAGGCACTCTTCACTGCCTCTGTTTTCAACCTCCTACCTCCGGTTTGCCCTCAAATTGACTTAAGCCAATTCTTGTTCTCTATGCTGACAAAAAAATCTTTTTGACTGGCATTGCTCATTTGGTCTGCCTTCTAGGAAAACATCAATCAAGCATGTGAGGACAGTGAAATTCTATACCTGAGCTCACACTTCACACATTGCTATATGCCCTGTCATCCTCTCCAGAGACAGGATCTCACACGATTCCATCATAGGCAGGACACTTGTGACAATCTGACTGGAGTCCAACAGTAGTCAGGATCACGTCCTTACACAATAATCTTCCCACCGAGCCTCTGAGCCCAAAGGCAGACTTTGCTCTCCCAGCTCACTGGGGATTTGGTTCATCTGTGGCTCACCTTCAGGAATGACGTGATCAGCCCCTTTCTGTCCATCTGCAGAAGATTCCCCAGAAAGGGAAGAGGCCGTGGGCCTGGTGGGAGGTGGCCATGGGCCTTTGGGTGGCCCTTGAACAGGAGAAGTAAGAGGCCTGTGAAGACAGCAAGGAACAAAAGAATGCTGAGCCCCATAGTTTTGGTCTCACTGCTGTCCACTCCTCTGCAGCCCCAAGCTGAACCTTTATATCCTCAGCCTGTGACCTTATGTAACTTCACCAATTCCTGCCTCCTCTATCTTTCCAATTCAAGGATGCGACTTAGAAGAGCAGCCACTCCTCCTCTTTGGGATGCCCAGGACCATGCTCACTCCCACTACTTTAGCTCCTCCTTAGATGTTGGCAGAAGTGCTGTAAAAGAGAGGCCAAAGTACACCAGAGTGTGCGTCTGTGTGCTGGGTGCATATGTAGTCAATTTTCTGAGGGATCATTTTTTTTCCTTGAATTTAGTCTATCCAGCATTGCACATTGCTCTATATACTTGTATGCTTTTACGTTTGAAAGACTATTTTATATGTTGATGTGAATGTGTAGTTACATATTTCTGTGTGTGTGTCCAGGTGTCCTTCTGTGTACACTCCTGCTTCTATGAAAGCACCTGTGTGTTTATTTAGTTTCGCACATGAAGGTATGTTTGCATTTAATAGGGGAGATGGTAAGGATATCTGATAGTGTTGGTGAGCCCACATGTGCTGGCTGTACTTGTCCCAGGTCTCTGATTGCTCCCATTGATGCAGAGTGGTTCCCACTACATCTCTTGCTGTCTTCAATGGGAAGGTATTCTTTCTCTCTATATATTTTTCTCTCACACACTCACTGTTCATTTCCCCTTTGGGATCTTCAGGTACATTGTACCTTATTCTGTTGTCTTGTGTAACAGAATACCAGAGACTGAGTTATTGACAATGAATTTGAATTCATTTGGCTCATGGATCTGGAGATGAACTTCATTTGTGTGTCATGAAACCTTGAATAGGCCTTTTAGCTGCGTAACTACATGGCTGAAAATCATGGAAAATGCTCAAGATAAGGAGGAGGCATGGAACACCCTCCCTGTCTCACTCCCACAACGACAGTCCATCCATGAGAACAGAACCATCTTTGCCTAACCAGCTCTTTTCTTCTTTTCAAAGTTTCACCTTCTTTGTGAATGTACACAAGTGAAGCCATGATGGAAACCGGTATGAAGGTTCTTCAAAGAACTAGAAATAGAAATTTCATTAGACCGAGTTATTCCCATTCTCAGTATCTTCCATAAGTGATAAAGACATCATATCACAGTGATATATGCATAACCTTGTTTATGGCAGCACATTCTATAATAGATAACTCTTGAAAGCACATGATGAACTATCATCTCAAATTCTAAAAGAAACAGACATCAAGAAATGTACAAATACAGCAAAAAGAAGACATTAAAGTGGCTGGGAAAAAAGGTTAATTAGACAGTGGCAGCCTTAAAAGCCAATCATGTCAATGTTGGTGCCTGGGTACAATCAGCAGCACTTTACTCTGGTGACAAGTTTTCCAGTGGTAAGGAGAGGATTGTGTTCATTATGCCCATGGTTTAATATCTGACTATATCCCTAAAGAGTTAAGTGACAACTTATCTGAATACTTTAAGCTTCCAGAAACTTCAGCTATATTGCCAAACCTTCCATCAAAAAGAGTCAAGCTATCAGATGAGCCTGTAAAAGCAAAAGGATACCACACTTTGGATTCAGCTCAGAAGGCTTTGGCTAAAGTTGACAAGACTGGAATGAAAAGTATTGATGCTTTTGTTCTCTCTCTCTCTCTCTCTCTCTCTCTCTCTCTCTCCCTCTCTCTCTCTCTCTCTGTAAAAATAAAAATAACATTGAAAAGATTTGAAAATAAACAAAAAATCCTATGTGTTCATCAACAGAGGAATCAATTAAGAAAATGTAGCATGTGTAGTTATGATGGAGTTCCACTTCACCATCAGGAAAGACAAATTTGAGTCATGGCATAGGAAAATAGATGCACTTTGAAACCATGAGGCTAATTGAAATTAAAAACACATACACACACAACCTTAAAAATCACTGCTTCTTTTACATGAGATGTCAAAATAAAAACAAAATAAAAGAAAGATGGAAATAGAGTTGAACATATATTTCAGTCATATAGCACCTTGTTTGGCAAGCATATGATCCTGAGTCAATTCCAGGTACAAAAGGGGTGGAGCATGAGGTGAGATATGGGAGGAAATGGAGTAACAGCAATATCATTCCTGCCTGTTTACATAAACAATTGGTGAACTCTGGAATCTGATCCCACAATTGAGTCATACTGTTTACTCTGGAGGAAGAACAGGAGAAACACAACCATTTAGAGTTCAAATCAATACATCAGGCTTGGACTAAAGTTGGCAAGTCTGGAATGAACAGTATCAATGCTTTTTTGGTATAAAAAATAAAAATAAAATTGAAAATATTTGGCACCTTGTAGTGGTGTCACCACGGATTTTCTTGATCTCAGGGCACTGTTCCTGTTGTGCTGGGTCATATGATAGTGAAAGTGGAGCTTTGCTCTAATCTTGGACTTTCTGGTAGAAAGGCATGAATACTGTACACAGGGTCCTCATACTTTGAAGAAAGTATTAATGGCCTCCCCAAATTTATAGATGGAGATAGCATAGCACAAACAAGTTGAGAGTCCCACCAATGTCACACAGTGGAAGAGAAATATATCTGTCAGATATGATAATGAATAGTCACATGTGGCTTCTACACACTTGTGATGTGACAAATTCAGTTGTTTGGTTTTTACATTTTGTAGTTTTATTCTCTTCTGTTTGTTTTGTTTTGATACAATGTCTTCCCATGTAGTTGAAGTTGGCCTTGATGAACTATATATCACAGTGATTAGCTGTGTCCAAGAGACAGGTGCAGCTGGATATGCAACAAGAACTGCTCCCTGGGAAACTAAGAAACTGATGTATACAGGGTAAGAGGTGATTTTTCTGTTAAATCTCCCCCTCTTCTTTATTTTCCCTTAGCAAATTTTTACTAGGCATATTACACATGATCTTACGGAACAAGGCACAACTAGAATTTAGGCCTGTCTGTTCTGTAAAATTGCTCTTACAAGGTAGTGAGGAAGTTCACGTGATTCAGGAGAGTGTTGAATGTGCTTTTGATGCTCAACAAACCTTGGTAAAGTGGTTGATTGATTGATTGATTTCTTGGGGCAGCATTCCATGCAGTTTAATGCACCCTCCCCAAAAAATAACCACAGCTATCATGGGGAATGGGAGCAAGGACTGAAGTAAACAGGCTAAAAAAGATATAAAAATCAAGGATAATATTTCTAGAGCAAGCCTATGAACACTGTCCTCAGGCTTAATTAATACTGGTGTTGTCTGTGTACAGCGAGCCTTGGAGGAGCTGTCCAGATAAATTTTTCAGTGGATGTATGGCTGGATTTCAAGTGTACATATTTTAAAGAAACCAATAGCTCAAAGAAATTGGTGTAGTTTTTTCTTTTTTCTTTATTTTCTATGCATTTTAATGAGGGAAAAGATAAAACAGTAATGAAATGATTCAAAACAGGTTAGCAGGACAGTTACAATAATTAACACATCGTGTATTGTTGTCTTCACTGAGTTATTCAGAGAGCAAGATGCAGGTGTGATATCTTGTCTAAACTCTAAACAATACAAATGTATTTGTATTTTATGATCAATAAACTAAGAGAAAGAAGCTGTATATGTATCCTAACTATCTTGTATATACATACATATTTTTTCACAACAAAACGGTCCTTTATTTATATCACTCTTTTTTGTTTTGTTCCATCAGAGATGGGAGCTCTAATGCAGTTAGAAAGTTGTATTTGGAGAAGTCTCTAAAGGACCATTTCATACTTGATGCCAGTCCAAAGATTGCAGGTACTTTAATTCAGCAAAAGAACATGATATAGTTGACTCGAAAGTCCGTAATACCAGTGAGTTGTCAGCACAACTGCAATGGTCTGAAGTTCTCAACTTCAGGTTTTTACAACCCAGAATATTTATATAGCTTTACTTTTTATACCTGCTGGTTATATGTTTCTGCTGGATGGTTAAGACCCAGTAAGATCAAGATGTATGTAACTAAAAATGTAACTTGCTATCTGATAAGGTCAGTTAAATCCCAGCAGGACTTATCCTGGAACTATGTGGAGCACTTTGTGGATCTATTTTCAATGTCAGCCATCTGGATGAGTAATGGCCATTGCTTGACCAATTTGCTCTCTCTGAAAGTCTGAGAGAATGTTTTCTCCCTGTGTGACTCTCCTTACACATACTATACATCTCTGATCACTTGCCACTGTGGTCTCATAATATCGTTGATCAGAAATTTTGGGATATCACTGAGTTACAGGATGTCACAGCAGAGATTCACTTATGCCCTGAGTCCTCACAAATATTGAAGAGGTAGGGAAAATATTTGATATCCTTTTAGCCCATCTATCTCTCTAATTTTTGATCTGCAAACTTTAGCTGTTAAACATCCAAAAGAGAAATTTAATGACATTCTTTCCCTGTAGCAGAGGCAGTTAAGCTTAACATCACTAACTATTTGAATATCAAGGATCTTAGACGTAAAATGGGACTCCTATTTTCTAGCAGTCATGGATGCTATAAATTTAAATCCTGATAGAATGTTAAAAAAATACATTTTTTAAAAAGAAATTTAGAAATCCAACCATATAAAACATTGTAGCAGGACAATCCTATGCCATCTTTTTGCCTTGTCTTTAATTTTGTTTCATTATCTTATTTATTTATTTATTTATTTTATTACACTTAATAAGAAATAACAATGTGATAGTTTTAAAAAACGTTAGTAGCATATAGGTAATAATTGATACAATACATATTGTCCTCATAGTAGGTATTTAGAGCACAGGACACAGACATGACAATTTTTCTAATCATTATTTTGCATTTAATTATTTTATTTTTTATTGCATTTAATAAGAAATAACAATTTGAGAGCTTGAAAACACGTTAGCAGTACATTTCTAGTATTTGATACAATGCATATTGTTGTCCTCCTAGTAGTTATACAGAGAACAGTGTGTAGACATGATAATTTTTCTAAACATTATTGGTACAAAAAATTTCTTCTCGGGCCGGCGAGATGGTTCAGTGGTCTAAAGCGCGTGCTTAGGAGGGCTCAGGCAACTGTGGGGACTGCAGTTCGATCCCCGGCACCACATGCTGCGCCAGCGCCACCACCAGGGCAGGCTGAGCCAGCCACAAAATGAATAAATAAAGAAACAAACAAACACAACAAGCAAACAAATAAATAAATAAATAAATAAAATTTTTAAAAAAATTTCTTCTCATTGAACTAAGAGAAAGTAGCTGTATACATAATCCAATGTTCCATAATCACAGTTGGTTATTGACAAAACTGGCAATGATGGAAGCTGTTGATTTAAGCCTTTTACAACTCAACATACTGATCTAGCTTTGTGTTTTATGCTTCATAGTTAAACTTTTCTGCTGGGTGGCTAAAGGAAAGTTAAAGCAAGACCTGTATAACAAAACATGGAACTTTTGTATCTCCCAAGGTCAGTCAAATCCCCTCAGGATTTAGTTTGATACCATGTACAGTGCTTTGTAGAACTGTTATCAGGATCAGTCATCTGGGTGAGTCATGGCCGTTGCTTGACCAATTTTCTCTTTGTGAAAGCCCGAGAGAATGTATTCTCTCTAGCTGACTCTCCTTAGGTACACTGTATATCTTCAATTCTTTCTCACTGTAGCCCCATTATCTCCTTGAACAGAAAATTTGGGAAACCACTGAGTTACAGGATGTTATAGCACAGGTTCTATTATGTCCTGAGTCTTCACTGACCTTGAAGGGCTAGGGCCAAAATCTTGGCTATCCTTGTAGACCTTCTTTTTCTCAAATTGTTTGTCTGTAAACTTATATTCTTAATCCTCCAGAAGAAAAGTTTAGTGATACTATTACTCTATAATGTAGGTACTTGAGCTTAATATCACAGTCTTGCTGAGAATCAAACACGTTAGACTTACCATAGAATTAATATTATCTATCAATCTTTGATATTGTAATGAATCTCTATAGAATGTGATAAAAACAGTTACACACTTTTACACAGGAATTTAGAAATCTAATTATAAACAAAATTGTAGCCTGTCAATCCTTTGGTATTTTTTCTAGTCTCTTATTCTCATTTGATACCATTTTTGTTTTCTTTTAAACCAAACATTTACTTGAGAGAGAGTGTAGCAGTAAATAAAATTACATTAGAAGCAACACACATCTAAAAGACCAGACTGACAGGCATTCCATGCATAGCTTTATTGTTACACATTGCTATTCTCCGTGTGCTGAACCTTTTGCAGGTTCTTAGGCCCATTACCTAATTCATCCTGTGCATGGTTTTGCTCCTGGCATGTTTCCTATGTTTTCTAGTTGTAGTCACTTTGTAGTTTAACCTTTAAGTCCTTGATTTCCATTCAACTGTGTTATACCTCTCTATTTTTATTTCTTCTTTTGGGTTCTTATACTAAGGAGACTATATGATATTTACACATGTAGGCCTAGTTTATTTCACTTATAAGTATTTCTTCAGGATACATACACTTATATATGAAGTCTTCTAGTTTATCATTCTCTATAGCTGAATAATATTCCATTGTATAAAAATACCACATCTTTTTTAACCATTCTTCAGATGATGGATATTTTGGTTATTTCCAAGGTTTGGCTATTACAAATTGGGCTGCTATAAACATAGGTGCACAGATATCACTATGATATGATGTTTTCAGTTCCTC
>PVKN010020850.1:0-15765 GCA_004027915.1 Capromys pilorides
AGTTATTATGTTTGCATCTTGTACTCTAAACAACTACTATGAAGACAACAATGTGCATTGTATCAATTATTGTGGCTGTCCTATTAACATATTTTGAAACTGTCTCAGTGTTATTTCTTATTAAAAGCAATAAAAATTTAAAAAATATATATTAAAGATAAAAAAGTAAAATAAAATCCATTTCCTAGCTAGAACTTCTGCTTACGTCAGGTTTTGAAATCTACTTCTGATCCTGTTGTGATAGGTCAGACAATTCCCTCAGGGCTCTTAGACCTGCAAACATTAGTCTCTGTGTTTAAACTTGAATCTCATCCAAAATCCAGGGCTAATGTTGAGTGAAATCCACCTGTTGATTTCTCAAGGTATCAAGAATGTTTCTCCTTTGGCACTATGAATCACAAATCCTTATTTGTGCCATCTAAATGAAGATAGAAAAATGGAACATGCTCATGCTTTGTATTTTGTGGTAATAAGATTTTGTAAACATATCATGAAATACCAGTTTATCTTATGAGATGTAAGTGCTCTGGTAGGGGTGGAAATTGCCAGTGAACTCTTACTACATCTGACATGTCAGGCTGCTGCCACCCTTTCTATGAGTTTCCCATGTCTTCCTGCTTTGAGGTTTTTGCCCCATATCTCTCTTAAAAACCTTTTGCCTGCAATTCTTACCTTTCTAAATCCTTAAGTCCAAACTCAAAGGTCCCATTCCAACTAGAGATTTCCTCATTACTATCTGAGTTGGAATAAATTAATCTTTCTTTGTACAAGATAGCTATTGCTGCAGAAAAACTATCCCAAAAGTAGAAGACTAAAATTTGAGGGGAAAGGTTGGTAAATCCGTCAAGTTCTGCAGGCTGTTGGTGCTCAAATGCTACTTGTTGGCTTGCAGGCAGCCACTGGGCTGGCTGGGGCTGCCAAGCTGGCTGAGGGGCTGTGTCACATGTCCAAAGCTTTGGTTGTGTCTTTCTCTTCATGAATAAAAAGCAAAATTCACAAGTTGATGGGCTTTTGGGTATTTCCAAAATTTAGCAATGAAAAATTGTGCAGCTATAAATACTGGTACAGATGTATTGCTGTGATATGATTTCTTAATTCTTCTGTACAGATACTCAGAAGGGAAGTAACTAGGTCAAGGGACCTCTAATCTTAGTTTTTGAGGAATCTCCACAGTGATTTCCACAGTGGTTACACCACTCTATACTCCCACCAACAGTAGAGAAGGGTTCCTTTTTCCCCTACAGCTTCACTAGTGCTTGTTATTGGTTGATTTCCTAATGATAGCTATTTTTTCTGGGGCGAGATGGAATCTCAATCTTGTTTTAATTTGCATCTCTCAAATGACCAATGATGTTGAACATTTTTTCATGTATTTATTTGCCTTTTGTCTTTATTTAAGAACTGTATATTTATCTTAGATGTCCATTTTAAGATTGGGTCTTTGAATTTTGTGTTCCTGATTTTTTTCAATTCTTTATATGTTCTATATATAAGTCCTTTGTCTTAAGAACAAACAGATAAGTTTTTTTTTTCTTTCTGCATGAGTTGTCTTGGCACTTTGCTGGTCATTTCTTTTGTTGTGCAAAAGCACTTTAAAAAGTGAGGCCCTATTTGTTAATTCTTTATTGTATTTACTGTGTAGTCTGGGTTTTATTCATTAATTCTCTGCCTACACCTATGTTTTCAGGATTTCTAATTTCTCCTCCAGTATATTTAATATTTCTGTTATAATAGAGCTTTGGTCCATTTTGACTTTAGTTTAGTGCATGGTGATAGACATGGGTCTAGTTTTAGTCTTTGGCATGTGGAAAGCCATTCTGTTCAGCACCATTTATTGAAGAAACTACCATTCTTCCAGTGAACACATTTGGCTCATTTGTCAAAGATAAGGTGGTTTAGCGTGTTTGTGGTTGCATCTGCATCTTCAATGCTATTCTATTGATTATAGTTATTGTCAAATTCAACATTAACCTTATCCTCTAAATATTACTATTCATTATTGTGCATTGTCTTATTTTTCTGGTTGCTGAGCCAAAAAAAAGAAAAAAAAAAAAAAAAGAAAAGAAAAAAACCAACACCAACACATAAGTGGAGGACAGCTTTATCTAGATTATTGTTTTTAGAGGTTTCATCCCATAATTGGCTGTCTCTACGGCAGGGTGGCACATGGTAGATGGGCAACAGTTCATAGCAGCAGAAAACAATAACAGCAAGTGAGAACAACACAAGCCTGTTTCTGTGCCTTATATGGTACTCAGTCTACTGGGATTAGAGTGGTGCCAATTCAATCAGTGGACTGATCCAGCAATCACTCGCCCTTAATCCCAACAGTGCAGTACATATCAATCGCACACTCAAGATTTGGCCACCTCCAAAAAGAAACAAACAAAAAACTATGGTCACATGAGGCTGTGGGGGACATCCAGATGCAAACTATAACATGTATATAAAAGTATGTGTAAATTATGACTACAGTTTTTTTATGGACTAATAAAATATCACAGATTCACTATCTACACACCACAATCAACTTATAAGTACACTTCTATTCCACATATTTATTTCAGTAAAACAATTGCTTGCTATGATGCTATGCTCTTCCAGTATATGTATTCTTATTTTCATTTGCATTGAGAATATTTAATAGTCAAGTTAAGTTTACAGTAGCATTTGCAGTGAGACCAGATCAGACATTCCATGTTTGACACAGAAATTTAAATCTCTTCTTTGGTTCTATATTTTAGATTTAAAATGTTTGAACCGTTATTAGAATTAACTGATTTTCTCCTTGAGTTATCTGCTCACACTGTATCAAACTGTCATCCTTTAACTGTTGGCAGAGCTCTCCTGCTAATGGTGTCAAGCCTTTGGTAGCATCACTTTACATTTCATGTAAGTAGGCAGAATCTCAGAAATAAAATTGAATAATGCTAGGACAACTGTCATTTGACCTAGTTGAAATGTCATGCATATGGAATATACAAATTCATTTGAAGCAGCTACATGTGTTAAGTGGCTTGTATTCAGCATAGTCTTTTTAAAATAAAGATTCACTTTTGACACAGATGTGGCTGTTCCTTCAGATCTGTGTCTTCTTGTTGTCTTATGATCAGAGATAGCATTTAAGGGCCCTATGGTAGATGTGTACTTTGTGTGTTATATGTTCACCAATTTTGTTGAGAAATATGATATCAATATTTAATTTATATTAAACATAAATTCATTAAGCCCTTGCTTCTGAAGTGGTTTATTGCAGAGTAGAATAAACATAATCAGATAATAAAAGGAGTTGTAGATACAAACAGTAAGCAACTCAACTCTCAGTTGCTCTACAGCAATCCAGCTCAGCCTATTTCATACATGTTTGCTTCATCTGTACATAATCTGCATTAGCCCCCTTGACTGTGATACTGAAGACTGCCAGCTTCTCATGGGTCATGGCATGTGCCACCCCACATGAGCTCCTGCACCCCTCAGTGCTACATACTCAATGGACAGCAGGATCTCCAGCATCCCTGCTACTTGCCCCCAACAACCAGAGCAGAGAGGAGCTATGCCTAGTTCATATCTAGTGTCACCTTTGAGCAGCCAGTGCCTCCCTAAGGCGTTTTTGAAGATGTAAGCTTCCTTGAATTTCAAAAAGCTGGAGAAGGAAGAATGAGCCATGTTCCCAGTATTGTCTTGTGTCATGGTGAGAACTCTGTCAGTGGTACTTGCTTCTAACACCTTACTCATAAACAAGGCCATGTCAGCAGGTGAAGGATTATAGTGGCCTCTTATAAAACCTCTGGTAACACAGCTACAGATAATGAAACTTGTTAGTGTGTGTGTGTGTGTGTGTGTGTGTGTGTGGTGTCAGGGATCAAATCTGGGGCCTTGTGCATGCACACATCCCCAGTGGTACTTCTTTGCAAAGGAAAAGTCCAGGACAAATACCAAGTGGACTGAATGTTGAAACAACAGGCCCAAACCAGTACACATAGTCACTCTACACTCACACTTGTTCTTGACTCCAACATATGAACCAACCCCTCAAGCTCATTTAAGCTTTCTTCCACACTTCTGATGCAATGACATTTGTTTTCCCATCTCACTAAATCCATCTTAACATTTATAACAGTCTGTCCACTGGTCCTGGACCTATTTTTCCTTCCATCTATTCTCTGTATACCTACCATATTTCCTTCCCCAGGAACTATTGTGTCTCATCATACCCTTGCTGCAAACATCTTTTATTGGCTCCTATTCCTACAGAGTGAAATCCTTCCTGCTCTTTGGAGCACAGTCTGCTTCATTATGCACTTCCAGATTTACTTCCTGTTCTTCCCCTGTAGGAATCCTTCACTCCAGCTGCTCATACCCTAAATATACTTGGTATTTTCTCTTCATGCTTTTGCTTGCTGTTAGAATCTTCTCTCAAACTTGGACCCTACTTATTGAAATCATATCTACATTTTTAAACCTAGTAATGCCTTCAAGAATCCTTCCTTGATTCCCTATCTAGAAATGCTCTTGATGTGCGCTAAACCTCTACAGTGATTTGGAACCCATGTCGGGTCTACTACTGCGCATGCATCTTCATGTCAAGGAGCCTTTTACATCAAGTTTTGAAAGACAGAGGCACACTCATCTTTTGCTACGCCATACAGCATCTTGTTTTTTGAAGATGCTGCTTCTTCACAATTATTAATTGAATGAAATAATAACAAGTGGCCAGTGAATCTACACTAACATAACTTTGTGTAGAGTCCTTCTAGAAAATATGTTTACAGTTTTTGAGGATGTTTAGCTGTGAAGAATGGCCAACTTGAAGCCTCTTTTTAAATGGGCTAGCCTTTTACTCTGCAAAAACATGATAATTAGCTAAGTCATGTTTTTCACCTTCCCACAGAATCAACCACGCTTATTGAACTGTGGACCTTCATGAATATTGAACAGGATCAATTTTATGCCATTTTTATAATTCCAATTTCCAGTAACAAAGAAGAACATATGCTGTAATGATGCAAGGTTTGTGTTTGTATCTGTGTGTGTATCTCAAACAATGGATTCACATCTAACACAGCAATGGTTACCTTTAACAGAGAAGACAGTGGCGATGGAGGTGTGAAAGGATTCTACTTTCCTCTATTCACTTTTCTAGTGTTCTAATATTTTTATTGTATTTATTTGTTTATTTTTAAAGTATTTTGTATAGGGTCTACAGGGTTTCACTACACAGACTGGACTCATAGTGATCCTCCTGTTTTCAGCCTCCCAAGTACTGGGATCACAGGCATGTACCACCTCACCCAGTCTCAATCACCATCTCAACACGTCCTGGGTACAGGGCCAGCATGGCATGCTGGGGATCAAACCCCAGCCACTGTGCTCTGCCTAAGCAGGGAGATTTAGTCCACTGAGTTATCTAGCCAACATTTATTTATTTATTTATTTATTTATTTATTTATTTATTTATATGTGGTACAGGGTCTCACTATACAGCTCAGACTAGGAGTGATCCTCCTGTTTTCAGCCTCCCCAGCACTGGCATTACAAGTGTGCGCCACCACATGAAGTCTGAGTGGCCAGCTCAATGCACCTTGGGGCAGGGCCAGCATGGTATGTGGTGCTGGGGATTGAACCCAGTCCCTGTGCTTGCCTAAGCAGATGCTTAGTCCACTGAGCTATCCAGCCATCCCTGTTCTAATATTTTTGTGATGAGCATGTATTATATATTGTATGTGAATATAAAAAATCATAATTTTGTGAGAATTTCTGTTTCTATATTTCTGTATGTGAATATCTTAGATATGCAAACAACTAAGGAGTTCTTTGGAACTTTCAAGAAATGGAGAGAATAAAAATTTTGCTCAATACTGTTCATAATTTTCTTCATAATTGTTTTTAATAATCATACCACAGTAAGAAAATAAATATATTCATGACTATCTGACAGTAAAAATGTTTCGAATACAAAATAATATGAAGAAGAAAAGGAAAATAGAAAAGTAGAATTTCCATTAAGTTTTTCATAAGTCATATAAATTCTACATGTAAAAAATTTTCAATTATTAAATCCAATCAAGAAAATAAGATCTGAAAAACACTAGGGGCAAAATCAGTAAATACAAGAAACTTTTTAACACTTAATTCCTTACGGACCAACCAAATGTTAGCTGTAAAACAAAATGAAAACCTCTGGAAGGCAAAGAGGTTGAAAGATTGGAAATTAAAAAGCAAATGGCATGCTTAGTGCTACTAAGGAACCTCAGCGAAGGGATAGAAGCCCGTTTGAAAATAAATAGTCTAATCACAGTGAGCCTGAAGACAGGTTTAGCACTTATTCATCTCCTGGGACACTTTGTGAGCCAGGGAGATAAAGCCAAGAGCCGAGAGGTGATTAAAATATTGTTTTCTGTAGTGCCGCAGAACTCAAGAAGACAATAAACGTACCTATGACTTGCATGGCCGGTTCCACATTGATTGTTGCCTCTTCCAACAAGGACAGCAACGTGGCTGATATTTCATGCACGGATTCGATGTTGCTAAACAAGTTCTCCATGTCCAGCCTCTCAATCTGGAGAAACACAAATAACAGGTACATCCAATGAGCAGAGATTTCCCTGGCCAAACAGTAGGGGCTTTACAAGCCTGCCCCTGTGCCTGTCAGTTGTTTCTGTGAGCACTCTTATTTCGGCTTTCTACAACAGTTTGTCATCCAGGAAATGGGGGTTATGAATGTTACCTCTTTCTTTCTTTCTTTCTTTCTTTCTTTCTTTCTTTCTTTCTTTCTTTCTTTCTTTCTTTCTTTCTCTCTCTCTCTCTCTCTCTCTCTCTCTCTCTCTCTCTTTGTTTTTCCTTCCTTCCTTCCTTCCTTCTTTCTTTTTTTCATGTATGTATTTGGTACAGGATCTCACTATGCAGCTTGACATCATAGTGACCCTCATGTTTTCAGCCTCCCCAGAGCTGGAATTACAGGCATGCACCACCACACTTGGCATGTTATGTGGGACCAGGTGTCTTTTTCTTTATTTTTGATATGTTTTAAGTATATAACTACATATATGGAAAAAGACCAAAATGGAAGGGGATTTAGGCCTACTGTATATCTTTTTTTTCTTGGTGGTACCAGGGATTGAAATCAGGACATTGCACTTGCCAGGCAAGCACTTATTCTACTGAGCTATCTTCCCAGCCCCAGCCTATGGTATTTCTATTAGCTATCCTTTGTGAAGGGAATATACTAATGGGCAAGGGTTTGGAATGTTTTACAACTTTCACAGCAGAAAGTGACAATGTTCAAAGCTCCCTTTTATTTATTTATTTATTTATTTATTTATTTATTTATTTATTTATTTATTGTCTTTATGAGACAGGGTCTCACTATGCAGTTCAGGCTGGCCTTGAGCTCACTTTTGTAGCCCAGGCTGGTCTCAAACGCGCACCGATCCTCCTGCCTCAGCCTCCCAAGTGCTGGGATTACAGGCATGCACCACCACACCTGGCAAAATCCTCCTTTTAAACCATTAATGTTATAAATATGATGCCCAGTAGATGTGCTGGATTGTTTCTTCATCTTTTTATTGAAAGGAACTATGAATGAAAACATTAAAAATGTAGAATAATTAGTATAATTTCATGCACACCCTCAAAACCATTCCTTGGACCAGTGTCTAAGATCTTATAGATGGTGTGTATAGTAATGTTTTTATTCAGTGATCCATTCTTGCATCAAGTATTCCTGAGCACCTTGTATATCCATATAGTAGAGGCAGCCTTCGTCATAGGTAGTGAATGATTTAAAGAAATGCTCAGATTTTCCAAGATCTTATTCAAAGCTTGTTTCTGAAGTTTTCAGTCAGTTCTCCATCCACAATTTGTGTTTTCTCAGGGCATGTCCACATTAGCGTGGCCCCCACCAAGCTATAATGTGAAACACCAGTAGGTGAAGCTACCAAGATATACTGTGCACGAACCCACGGGTGAAGGACCAAGTAATCAGTCACCACACCATGGCATAGCTAAGGTGATAAGCAGAGAGGCTGCACAAAGCCAAGTCAGCAAAAGTTGGGAGGGGGGATAGACACAGAGTCAAACTAAGGAGAAGGAGCCAAGAAATGAAGGGAATTAGGAGCAAGGGATGGGGTCTGGGGAGATAGCTCAGTAGAACAAGCACTTGCCTGCCAAGAAAGGGAGGTAGGGTAGGGAGTAGACTGGGAGGAGCTCTGGAGATGAAGGACAATAACTGCAGCGTCCTCCCCAGCCTGCAGCATGACTTTCTCAGATGGACTAAGCCCACATGAAGTGGAAGAAGGCAGCAGCTTGCTCTTCTGTCTGCCGTACCTCTTCTTAACATTGGCTCACTTGTTCTCAGTGCTGGACACAAACTGTATTATTTGGATGAGGATCTTTTGGCATGGAACTGGGAAGCACTGCTTTACTCTGCACCTTTTAAGAAAGGCAAAAGATTTCTGTGACCTGAAGAGAAACTGGAGTATCCTGCATCTTTTTAGCATGTGGCATTGTGTCTGTCGTGTCTCATGTAACACAGTCATGCTGTTCAGGACATTTCTTTCAATTGTCCTGAGAAAATTCTCACTTTCCTGCCATCAGCCCTGTCTTCAGGATAATGCTCAGCCCCAGTATTCATCCAATTCCTGTGTTACATGCAGTGCTTTGTTTCAATACAGGCTAGACATTTTTATTATTTCTATGTATTCTGGCATTTTCTACTTCTCTATACTAATTATTACATTGCAATTACTTATGGCTTCTAGAGTGTTTAATCCAGGGCCTCCCAAAATGTCCCTTCATTCTCATTCATTTTAATGGGAGATGGCACAAGTGGCTCTTTTCCCTAAACCTGGGGACATGCAGATTTTCCCAATTCTGTATCAGAAAGTATACTGACTACTATATAAGGTATCTAAAAGGCATACAAAGGCTCTCTGACTTTAAAAAATTCACAAAAATCTTTTATTTATTTGGTACAGGGTCTTGATATATGGCTCTGATTTATAGTGATCCTCCTTTCTCAGCCTCCCCAATGCTGGGATTACAGGTATGCACCAACACACCCAGTTTTGGTGGCTGGCATGGTGCTTGGAGCCATCACAACATGTGGTGCCAGGGATCAAACCTGGGTCCTCGCATTTGCCAGTTACCACTTACATAATAATCATTTACTGATCATTTTTCATTGTTAATTGTCATTATTGTCAAGTCACATGCCCCTGCATACCACTGATTTAACGCCTTACTGAAAGAACTGCTTCTGTGTTGAGTAATTTTTGTTGTTGTTGTCATCTTTTTGAAACAAGGTCTTGCTATGCAGTGCAGCTGGCCTTGCACTTACTTTTCAGCCCAGGCTGGCCTCTAACTCACAGTGATCCTCCTTCCTCTGCCTTCCAAGAGCTGGGATTGCGGGTATGTGCCACCACTCCCAGTTATGTTGGATAATAATTAAACCCACCTCTGCCTAGAGAAAGATATGTTCTCCAAAACTTGCATATAGTCAAGCTTTTATAGATTGATTTATTTTTAAATTGATTGTTATTTATTAGATCAAAGCGTATCAAGAAAAGTATTTCTAAATTGAGAAATTTCCTTCCTTAACTTACTTGCTTTCCATCATAAATGATTAGATGAAATTCATGCAGTGTATTCCTATATTACTTCATTTTGTGGTGGTAACAATTTTGTGAGCTTGGAGTGCCTCGTATTTGTTATTTCATGTATTTGTGCTAAATGCTCTGCCAGGTATGAACCAAATGGAAGAAAACTAAAGCAGAGGGAAGAGAGGGGCTGTGCTTTAAGTGACACAAGTTCCAGACAGGGCTAGAACAGAAAACCGATCCTTGCTTTCTGTGCCCTGGCCCAGTACCAGCAAGCAACACAGCACGCTGGCACAGCTCTGCCGAGGATCTTCTGGGTTTGTTTTGGAGCTACTCCCCAAGTTGTCACTTCTGTGGTTTATTTCCCAAGGTCACTAGCCTGCACATCTAATTTAGATTACAAATCCATTTAGCAAGAATCTAATTCTACGGTCTATCTATAATCTTAGCTCAGTGCAATAAATGCCAAATAACAAAAAGTTAAGTTTTAATTCCATTTCCTCCTGAAGGACAGAAAGGATTAAAACGTCAATTGGCCTGGCTTCAATCGCATCCCCAAGGCCCATGGGGATTCTGTGAATCATAACATGAGCTCACATTCAGTCACCACACTGCCAAGAGCCTGGCCCAGATGGGCTTTTAAAGCTGAGAGATGGTTTTATGATCGCTGAGGTAAATTCAAGGAAACTTCCATGCATGCATTTATTAATCATTTACTAAAAAAGGTAATACTCCAGGAACTGAAAGTTGAATTGTATTTTAAATAGATTAAAATTTAGTTTTTTTTTTTTTAACCTAAAAAGCAGGCAAGATAGCTCAGTGGACTAAGCATTGCTTAGGCAAGCACAGACTGGAGTTTGATGCCAGGCACCATGTGCTGCATGAGCCCCAGAGTCTGGGCATGGTGACGTACACCTGTAATCCCAGCACTGGAGTGGTTAAGACAGGAGGATCATTATGAGTTCAAGCTATGTAGTGAGGCCCTGTACCAAACACATAAAATAAAATTTTTAAAAAAGATAAAGTACTATTCTAAGTCAAGCCAGTATATAATAATTCAAACTCATAAAATAAAACAAATATTAAAAGCAAGCATTTATACATACTTTAATTTGTTGCTTTTATAAAAGCATTCATCACCAGATATACTTCAAATAGAAAATTCTTATTATTGCATTTAAATAATTACTAGCTTTTAAAATCAGGTTATATGATGCCTCCATCTTTCTTTTATCTTGCTTATGATTTCTTTGGCTATTAAGAGTCTTTTGTGCCTCCCCACAAAATTTAGGTTCATTTCTTCTATTTTTCTGAAGAAAAAGATGCATGAAATTCTGGTGGAAATTATATTGAGTTTACCATGTGTTTGGTATAATAAGGACATTTAAACACTACTATTTTTTTCAGACAGTAAACTTTGGCATTTTTCATTAATGTTTTTTTCAAACTTTTCAGCAATGGTTTACAGTTTTCAGGGGTTTCAAAACTCACTATAAATCTATAAAAATCAAATCAATACACTTTCAGCATAAAACTTGCCACATGGACCAGTGGAAAAGAGTAGACAGCCCATGAAAAACAGTTCTCCATTTATGGCCAATTAACTTTCAACAGAGGTACCAAGAACATGTGCTGGGGAAAGAAGGACAATCTCTTTAATAAATGATGCTGAAAAAACTGGCTGTCTACATGTAGAAGTGATTCTGGTCACTCCCCTCACGCTGTGTACAACAAACTAACTCAAAATGGATTAAAGGATTATAGATAAGCCCTGAAGCTGTAAAATTACTGAATAAAAAAAAAGACATGCTCTGTGACATTGGTCTGATTGATCATTTTTTTAGATATGACCCCAAAAGCATGGGCAACAAAAGTGACAAGAGATGAAATTACATCAAATAGAAGTGCTACACAGCAAAGGAAGCTGGCACCAGGCTGAAGAGGCAACTACAGAGCAGAAGAATGTATTTACAAGCCATGTAACCAGTAAGAGAGATTGGTTAATATCCAAGCTACACGGGGGTCTAAAACAAGCAGCACACACACACACAAACAAACAAACAACCCTGATTTAAAAATGGGCAAAGGACCTGAACAACTTTTCTAAAAAAAAAAAAAAAAAGAATGGCCAGCAGGCGTATGGAAAAATGCTCAGCATACCAGATCATCAGGGAAATGCGAATGAAAGTCATGATAAGACACCACTTCACACCTACTAGAACAGCTTTATCAAAAAGAGGAAAAGTAACAAGTGTGTGACAAGGATGGGGGGGGGCAGGAAGGAGAGGAAACCCTTAGTGGGCTGTGGGTAGGAATGCAAGTTACTTCAGCCATTGTGGAGAATAGTATGGAGGATGGTAAAAAAAAATTAAAACTAAAATTGGCACATGGCCCAGCAATCCCTCTTATGGATATATATCCAAAGAAACTGAAATCAGAATGTTGAAGAACTGCCTGCACCTTCACGTTTGTTGTAATATTTTTTGTAATAGCCAACATATGCAACATTCTAAGTACTCATCTAAAGGATGAATGGATTTTTAAAATGTAGTTCATCTATCAACATAATGGAATCCTATTCAGTGTTTAAAAATAGAGAGATCCTATCATTTTTGACAATATGGATAAATCTGCAGGATATTCTGATAAGTAAAATTAGCTAAGCCCCAAAAACAAATACTGCTAATCTCATTTTTCTGTGAACTGTATGGAAATTGCACTCAATCGAAGCAGAGTCAATAGTGGTGGTCAGTGGCTGGAAGTGGAAGACACTGGGAAAGTGTTAGTCAAACTACACACAATTTCAGCTTGTTGAGAGGACAAGGTCAAGACATCTACTGTGTGTCACACTGTCCATAGTTAATTACAGTATTTGGCATACTATATTTCATTTATCTGCTTACAGCTAGTGTGTGTTGATTCCACACCTTGGCTATTGTGAAAAGCACAACAATCAAAATAGGCAAGCAGGTGTTTCTCACATATGCTGATATCATTTTGTTTGTATATACACCAGAACTGGCATAGCTAGAGCATATGGTTGATCTAATCCTAGTTGCTTGAGGAACACCACACTGTTCTGCACAGTGGCTGTACCATTCCACATTCCCACCAACAATATATGAGTGTTTCCTTGCTTTCTACACCCTTATTAGCGTTGCTATGTTGCCTGAAATTTAACAATGGACATTCTGACTTGGAACAGATAAGGTCTAATTGTGATTTTTGACTTTCATTTTATTCATGAATTTGAGCAATAGTTTTTCACAGATTTGTTGGCCACTTGAATTCCTTCTTTTGAGAATTGACTGTTTATATCCTTAGCCCATTTGTGATTACATCTTTGGTTCTTTGTTATTGAGTTTTTTAACATTCTTAATATTAATACCTTGTTAGATGGATAATTTGCAAATCTTTCTCTCCTCCTGTAAGTTAACTGGGTTATTTCCACTCTTCTATGAGTCTTGCTTTACACTGCTCATTATTTATATTAAGCCAAGTACATACTTATATCAAGGTTATTTATGAATGCATCTGCCTTTCTGACAAAGCTGTGAATTCCTCCAGAATGTTCATCTTTGCGAGTTATTTAAGCACCCTACTATGTCTAAGTAATGCTGGGCATGTAGATAAGTACTGTGTACTGAGGAAAAGTTTGACAATTGGAGGGAGTCAGCTCTCTACAATCCAAGTGATCTGGTTACTATTGTGAAAGTCATACATGAGTGCTCTTTCTTTGTAATTCTACTGAGACCATTGTGTGAAATAGTCTCCATTAGTTTCTGAACAAGGATTAGGCAAAGGCCAAAGGTAGCTTATAGAAAAAAAAAATCAAAATGACCGTTTTTTTTTTTTTTTGTTCAAAATATCATATTAAGCACAGATTCCATAATTTCAAAATTAATTATATTGGGCCAGGGAGATAGCCCTGGGGCACAAGTGCCTGCCTGGCAAGTGCAAGGTGCTGAGTTCGATTCCTGGTTCTGCCAAAAAAAAAAAAAAAAAGAACCCTATCTCAAAATTAATTCTATCAACAAAGGCAAACCACAATGTTTAGCTTGGCCATCAGCGTACTAAGCAAATTTGCTAACAAAGTGAACCCTCCTCCCTAGCTTACATCTGGCAAAGGCCAACTGATAGTGTTTTGTTTAATGATAAACAGTTGCCCCAGATGACTCAGAGTCAGGCAGATCACAAGAGGAGTAACCCAGGTTCCTGGGTATCACACAGACTCCAACCACGGCTCTTCTAGTCAAAATCACACCACTTAAAAGTTCTACATAGATGTACATGAGCTGTATACAACACTTGTAGAAGACAGATTGGAGTCTATATCCTCTTTAAGTATGAAGTAGAAAAGAAATTTCAGGACAAACTGTTTTAAAAATATAAATTAAATGGTCATCATAAAAGCAATTCATGTTCATAGTAGAAAAACTGAGGGTGTATAGATGAAAGCAGACATTATAATGCAGTTTTCAACTGCATTCGTCCAGGTTGATTTCTGGTGTGTATGTTGTACATGTGTTGTATCAAAAGAATTACATCCTTCAAATAGAGATAAACATAATTTTAAACCTGATGCAAACATCTTCTCATGACATCTGTTTTCCTACTGTGACCACTGTGTGAAATACTGCAACCTTCTTAACCAGTTACCATGTCTATAAAATCTGGATAATAATTCTCCTAGAGAAACCTTTGTCCATTTCTGTGATTACTTCTTTATGATAAATTTCATAAGGGTCATGACTGAATTAAAGTAATTACTCTTTTTAACAAGTTTGCAAAGTTATAAACTTTGTTACTGTTCTAATAAACAGTAGGTTAAAACTCCTTTGTTAGATGTTACTACCCTGACATCAGTTTGGAAATGTATTTTAGGCTCCTTTAGTCATAACCACATCACTTAAAGTTCTACAAAGATGTACATGAGCTGTATACAACACTTGTAGAAGACAGAAGAGAATAAACAGCATTGCCGCTGGTGATTTCCACCAACCAATGCTCCTCTGGAAATTATTTCTAGAAGAGAAATGTTCTTGTTTGGGGTGATTTGACAGTAAATCTAGGTTTTGATTTGGCCACTTTAGGCTCTCTACACTTACTATAGTGATCAACATTCTAATTCAAGTAGGGCAACTCCACCTGAGATGGTTCTGCCGGAACTTGGCCCAGTCTACCCATCTACGATGCAGTTCCATGCACATTAAGTGAGACCCAGATGGATTCCTCAACTAGATCACTCTGCCACTGGCACTGGAACAGTTAAAGCCCAATGAGGCTGTAGCCAGTGAAGGAATGCTGGAGTATACAAAATATAGACTCAAGAAGGAGATCCAAGGGGGACTTTCTGAGAGGAAAGAATAAGGTAGTGGGGAAAACAGGACGAATTTTAGACACTGGACCAAGTGGAGGAAGAGCTTGTAGATAGGAAGCCATGGCATGCATCAAGCTCAGACAGTTATCTAAGTACTATGGCATATGCCCAGGCTTCAAGATTACAAAGTTTTTCAGAATAAACTAGTCATTATTTCATCAGGTTTCCCAAAACTGCTGATTTATATGTGTGAAATTTCCTACTGTAAAACCAGACTTGAAATTAGCTAATTGAGTCAGACTACGAGTTGAATCAATATCACAGCTTAGTCTTATAGCTAAGCTTGCCACTAAAGACCCAAGCTACTTGATAACTGCCTGGAAATGCTCCAGGCTGAGAGGGAATGATGTGCATAGATGTCGGTCAGAGTGGCCAGGCCAGCTTTGGTGCAGGAGGAAGGCTTGGGGCTCCGGAGGGAACTTCAGAAGAGGAAGGAGGAAGAATGGAGCCAATGGAGATGAAGAGAGACCAGAACGCAGCCTGTGTTAGGACTTGAGGAGTCCCTGGACTAAAAAGTCCCCCTGGAGGGTTTTGACTAACAGCAGAAAAGCAAAATGCTTATATTGACATTCCTGCTTGAAAAGTAGTAGCAGGCCAATGGCCCTCTCCCTGGCTTTGCCACTCTGAGCTGCCTGGACACAGGGAAAGGTGGAAAAAAAGCTCCTTGGTGGTAGTGATCAGGGGTCCCACCTATTCCTGCTCTGAATTTGTATGAAATTCTCCTGGGACACAGAGGCAGCACTGTGAGCAATCACTCTTCTGATAGGCTGGTACACTGTGTGATCCTTC
>PVKN010020851.1:0-15760 GCA_004027915.1 Capromys pilorides
TGAATGCTATTTATTTTGGTTGTCTAATTTTCCTGAACAGAACTCCTCATGCAATGTTGGGTATCATGAAATGGTATACATCTTTCTCTTTTCCTGATCTATGGAAAGAGATTTCAGTTTTTTGCCATAAAGTATGCTACCAGTATGTTTTCATCAGTGACCTTCACCAGTTGATTGACTTCTTTTCTGAGTCTTTTCTTTTTATTGACTTCTTTTCTGAGTCTTTTCTTTTTATAATGAAAAGTATTAGCATTTTGTCAAATGCTTTTTCCTATATCTACTGAGCTGACTGTGTTTTGAAATTTTTTTAGAGATATTTCTTAGTGGCTTCTGTAGAAATTACAATTAACACCTGAAGCCACTATAGTTTATATTAATACCAATTTAATAGTAGTATGATGGTTAATTTTATGTGTCAACCTAACGAAGATATAAAGTACTATACCCAGGTATTTATAAAACATTATTCTGGATATTTCTGTGAAATTATTTTGAATGACATTAGCTTTTATATCAGTAGACTGAGTAAAACAGATTGCCCCCCCCAATTGGGTGGGTTTCAGTTTCATTCAATCAACTGAAAGCTAGAATGTAACCAAAAGACTCTTCTCCAAGTAAAAAGGAATCCCTCCTGTGAGACAGCGGCATTCTCCTGCCTTTGAACTTGAACTGAAATATCATCCCTCCCTGGTTCCCAAGCTTACTGGCATTGAGATTGGAACTATATCATCAGTTCTTCTGGTTCTTAGGCCCCTGGACTCAGATCAGGGCTGTACGATTGGCTTTTCCAGGTCCTCAATTTGCCAACTCACATTGCCTATCTTGCAACTTGTTGGTTCTCTGCTGTAGTTTGAATGTCCGCTCTAAAACACTTGTTGAAATTTTTCATTGTGATTGTATTTGGCAAGTGTGACTTTTCAGAAGTGATTACGTCATGGGGGTGGAGCCCTCACGAGTGAATCAGTGCTGTGATTGCAGAAGGGGCTTGGTTGCAAGGGTGCCACCTCTTGTACGCCTTCTCCTGCTCTAGCCCTCCTTTTCCAGCGAGGGCTCACTTGCTCTTTTGCTGTGTGATGACGAAAGGGAAAAACTGAACAAGAGAAACTGTTCATTTTAAAACTCTGTTCTTTTGAAACTGCCTCGCTCTGTAACTGCTTCATGGCTTTGTAATTACTTTCCTGACCCCTGTAATTGCAAGTGTATAGCCAAACACACAGGGTGACTGGCTGTACCACTGTACCAAGCTTCACAGACTGATAATCATTAATCTACCCCAGAACTCATGATCTTGCCCTGCGAGCTGATCAGAAGAACTACCTGGCTGTGCTGTCTCCCCTTTGTACCACTTCTGAACCACCTGCTTGTGCATCATATAAAAGCCCTGGAATACCAGAGATCAGGGCCTGATACTCTGGAATGATTCCCATCAGAGCCCATCAATGTAAATAAATCTACCTCCAAATCCTAGGTGTCCTTTGGGTGTTTCTGGGTGCCGCTGAAATGACGTAGCAAGAAAGTCCTTTCCAGATGTGATCTTGATCTTGGACTTTCCAATCTTCAAAACTTTGAGCTAAATAAATTTCTATTGTCTATAACTTATTCAAGCCTGTGATATTTTGTGATACAGTGGAAAACAGATCAAGTCAGAAAATTGGCACAAAATTATTTTTTGAGGAGGTGAGGGTGCTATTGCTCTTAGTAAGTATCTGAAAATGTGGCCCCCGCTTTGGATTTGCATAATAGAAGCTCAAAGAAATTGGAGGTCCAGACCTAAAAATGACCAGGTTGCTATGAAGGGGCATTCAGTGAGGGCTCCAAGGAGGTGCTCTCTGGGGAAAGCTTGAATCTTCTTAAGATAAATTATGTGATCATGGACAGAATATTGGTTAGTAAAGGGTATTCTGTTGTCTCAAACAGAAATAAAGAACAAGGTATTGTAAACTAGAGTAAATATCGCCCTGGTAACATTACCAGAATGCGAGTGTTGTGTACCATGTGACAGAGAATGAAACCATGGACAAAGGAGGTGAGGTGCAAGCAAATTTACTTTAAAAATGACAGGAAGTAAAAGATACAAAGGTAAGGAAATAAAGCTCTCTCTAGAGGGGGTTCTGAGCAGGATACCCACAAAAGCTTTTGCCTAGGGGTTTTTAAGGGATTTTCAGAGAGCTTAGGTATTGTGACAGCAATATAATCTCTAACCTATTGGAGACCATATGTTTTCAGGGTCTAATCTATGTAATGTTTGTGCAATGTTCCTCTGGGGCCCATGTGCTCTTAGGCCAATAGCCTTCCTAATCATGCTCTGGGGAGGTCCCAGACAGTTGAGGGACACCTGACCATTATTGGTGTAAGATGGCTGGAGGGTTGTGGTTTAGCACACTCCAGTTTGGGCTCCCTAACTCCATTTTTGGGTTGTTGACCTTAGTACCTAATAGAACCCTAAATCTCATCTCACTAAATCCTGTTACTGTAATATGGTTGCAAAGAACTTCACAGAATTGTGTACACGTCCTGGGATGTTAGGTGTTATGGTTGTGTGTAGGTGTCCCCCGCAAAGCCTCATGCAGTCATGAGGTGGCTTCTGGAATTTGTGATTGATTATTGTAGGTGTGGGTGCTGCACCTGCCCTGGGGCAGGTAATTTGCATTTCAATGTAATGAAGGAAGAGAAGTGAGCTGCTTGAGCTGCTGCTACTCCTCCCTTGGCTCTTGCTCTTTGCCTGCTGCCTTGAAAGGTTGCTCTCTGCCCTGTGCCACTGCTTTGGAGTCAACTGAGTATGGACTGAAGCCTATAGTAACTGTGAGCTAAATAAACCTTTCCTTCCTTCATTTTGCATGTTGGGTATTTGTCCCAGTAACAAGAGAAGAATAACTAAGACATTAGGGAAGGCAGAACCAAAGAGTACTTAAGTAGGATATCTGAAGAAATTTCTAGGCATAAATACATAAGGGAGGGTCATGGATACTTTTAATTGAATATAGTAAAATGAAAAAAGAGGGCAATGATTTAATTATAATAAAAAGGGAAGAAGAATTTAAAAGTGAAAAATTTGCAACTGACCACATAAAGAGCATAGAGGTACCCTGAGATGAAAAAAACAAGTAGGTGGCCAAGTTATTGTTTGCTAAGGAGACTATCCTGGATGGAAGAGAGTCATTCATGGAGACAATGAGAGAAAGATCTTGAGGCACTTCAAAATCTTCCAATTGCCCTCTCTCCGCAGACCCAGCACATGTCCTGGAACACAGCTTCCAGAGAGGTTCTCTCAGTCCAGAGAGGTTCTCTCAGGAACTCACGTTGGCTGCTTCATTCGACCTTGGCACTTTGCTTCCTGAACTCCAGGGCAGTGCTGCTCAGCTGGCCCTGCTGTGACTCATGAAAGCTCAGGTGCAACTCAATCTGCTACCTTGGAAGGTACAGTGTGTAAACTGTCTGACTATCCACGGGGTATCGATTCTCAAGGTATGAATTCTGCAAGTGCTCAGTGCAGCCTCCCCCTAGATTTCAGACACTATTGGGCAGCCAGGGAATCCAGGCAGGGATGTGTTGCAGGGGTGGAACCACATCATAAGTCCCTCCTAGGGCATCGTCTAGTGGATGTGCGGGAATGGACAGCCTCTAAAGTCTCAGACCTGTAAGGCCACCAGTGTGGAGCTCCAGCCAGGGAACACTGCAGACCTAGCCCTCCAACCTGCAAGAGCTGCTGGGTGGATAAAGTTAGCAAAGCCACAGAAGTGAAGCTACTTGAGGTTCTAAGGTCCCCATCTGCACCTAAGTGTTTCCAGAATGAAAGACAGGTCAAAGGAGGTCATAAAGCGCTGAGGGAAGTACTTCAAAGAACTAACAACTGGGAGTTTATCGTATTAAAAAGTTTTGCACATCAAGAGAAATCACCAGCAGAGTGAAACAAAACTTAAGAATGGTTAAAAAAAAAAAATTGTTCAACTGTCCCTCAGACAAAGGATTTCATTCTAAAACATATAAAGAACTGAAAAAAAAATCAGGCCCCCAAATTTCAAAGACCCAACCCAAAAATGGGCATCTGAGATGGATATACACTTCTCAGATGAAGAAATACAAATGGAAGATAAATACATAAGAAAGTACAACATCATTAGGCATTCACAAAATACAAATTAAAACAACATTGAGATTCTCTCTCATAACATCAAGAGGTCAACCAATAACAAATGCTGAAGAGACTGTGGGGGCAAAGGAACTCTTCTCCACTATTGGTAGGAGTATAGACTGGTACAACCACAAACTATGGAGACCAATGTGGAAACTCCTCAAAAAGCTGGGACTGGAGGTCCCATTCAACCCAGCTATTCCCCTCCTGGGTATTTTTCAAAAGAAATGAAAACATAGTACCACAGGGGTATAAGTGCACCTGTATTTATAGCAATGCAATTTGTCACAGGTAAATCTTGCCAACAAGCCCGTCAACTGAAGAATGGATAAAAAAGATGTGGTATTTTTACACAATGGAATATCATTTAGCTATAAAGAAAAATAAAATGGAGACTTTTATAGATAAATGGATGCAAGTAGAGACCATACTCACAAGTGAAATAAATCAGACTTGCATGTATGAACATTGTACTATCTCTCTAGTGTAAGAACCTGAAAGAGTAAATAAGATCCAAATATGCAACAGAGGGACTGGGGAGACAGCTCTGAGGCACAAGTGCCTGCCTGGCAAGTGCAAGGTCGTGAGTTTGAACCCCGGTCCAGCAAAAAAAAAAAAAAAAAAAAAAAAAAAAAAAAAAAAAAAAAAAAAAAAAAAAAAAAAATGCAACGGATACTGTGAAAGGGGAAAAATTGCTCTGTTAGTTCATTGAGAAGAACAATCATATTGCTTGATATATTTTGCATGCCTACATCTTGCAATCTGAGCAAATACTTTGAAGATAATATGCAATATAACAACCATTGTTAATTTCCTATTCTTGTTTTAAAATTTTGTATCATTGCTTTTATTATTTTTTTCCATTTATTTATTTTTATGCATTTAGTACAGGGTCTCATTACAGAGATTGGACTCATAGTGACCCTAGTGATCCTCTTGTTTTCAGCCTTCCAAGCCCTGGGATTACAGGCATGCACCACCACACCCAGTCTCAATCACCATCTCTCTGCATCTGCCTAAATAGGTGCTTAATCTGCTGAACTTTCTGGCCAGCCCCGTTTTTTTTTTTTTTTTTTTTTTCTTTAAAATAAAAAAGAATTAAATACTAAGTGTACAATATTCCTAGAAAATTACATTTTATATTGGAGAAATGGAAGATAATGTAGTTCATGTTTACCTATCAAAAGAATCTGCTGACAACAATTCAATAAATTCAGTAAAGTTGCAAGATATAATGTCACCACACAAAAATCAGTGTACCTTTGTATGCTAATAAGAAAAGAAATAGAAAACACTTAAAATAGCATCAGAAAGTGTAATAAAATAGCATCAAAAAGAATAGTAAAATAGGAGGGCCAGCAAGACAGCTCAGTGGACTAAGTGCATGCTCTGGCAAGCGCAAGTACTGGAGTTTGATCCCTTGCATCACATGCTGTGCCGGCCCCACACCTGCCCACGGGCTCACTGAGCCATCAAGACTGGGCGTGGCAGCACATGCCTGTAATCCTAGCACTGAGGAGGCTGCGAACAGGAGGATCACTGCGGGTCCAAGCTGTGCAGTGAGACCCTGTACCAAATACATAAAATAAAATAAAATAAAATAAAGTAAAATAAAATAAAATTCAACAGCAGTTTTCATGAAAATAGAAAAAAAAAATTCTAAAATTCATACGGAACCACAAAAGTCCCCAAATAGCCAAAGAAATCTTGAAAAAGAAGATTGAAGCTGGAGGTGTCACAGTTCCTAGAGTTACCATAAAACTACAAGAATCAGAATACAATGGTGTAGATACACTGAGCAGCAGGACCCCAAAACAAAGCCATGCATCCACCAAAAACAGACTTTGACAAAGCTGCTAAGACTACATATAAGAGAGGATGGTCTCGAATAAATGGTGCCACAATAACTGGATATCCACATGGAAAAGTATGAAGGTAGAACTTTATCTTACAGCATACATAAAAGTAAACTCAAATGGATTAAAGAATTAAATATAAAACCTGAAACTGTAAAACTCCTAGAAGACACAGGAGGAAATAATCTGGACACTGGTCTTTAGCAATAATTTTCTGGATATGGCAACAGAAGCAAAATAGGCGAGCGAGGACTACATTAAATTAAAAATCTTAAACAGGTCAAAGAAAATAAGTAATGATGTGAAAAGCGAGTCTATGGAAAAAGAGAAAATATGTACAAACTCTAAACTCTGTAAAGAGGTACCCAGGATTACAGGCAGAGGTAAAATGTCTTGTGCCTGTAATCCTGGGTATATTCAACCCAGGTGAAGTGGCATGTGCCTGTAATCCTGAGTACTCAGAAGGCTGAAACAGTTGGATTACAAATTTAAGGCCAGCCTACCAACTTAGTAAGGCCCTGGCTAAAATATTATTTTCTTTGCAGTACTAGAAATGCACCCAGAGCCTTTTCACTGAGCTGCATTCCCAGCCCTTCTTCCCTTTTTAATTTTGAGACATAGTTTTGGTAAATTGCCCAGGTGGAGCTAGAATTTGCAGTCTTGCTGCCTAAGCCTCCCAGGTATGAATCACCACACCTGACTTGAAATTAAAAAAGAAAACTTAAAAGGAGCAGAGTGGTGGTCTCTAGGTTCAATCTCCAGTACTGAAAAAAAAAAAAAAAATCCAACATGTAAGGAATGCATACAGCTCAATAACAAACAATAGTCCAACGAAAAAAATTAGGACAAGGATCTGAAAAAAAATTTCTTTAAAAAAAGAAAAGTGAAATACAAATGGGCAAGAATATATGAAAAGATATTCAATATTATTAGCCATCAGGGAAATGTTAAGACAAAGTTATGAGACATTTCTATTACAAATGGCTGTTATAAAAAAAGAGAGAAGGGAACATTTGTTTGCTATCGATGGGACTATAAACTGGTACAGCTGTTACAGAAAACGGCGCAGAGTTTCCTACCAAATTAAAATTAAAACTAACGTACAATCCAGCAGTCTTCTGCTTTTAAGTTTAACAAAATGAAATCAGTATTGGGAAGAGATACTGTACCTCCATTTATGATGCATTATTCCTGGTGGCCAAAATATAGAAACAACCTAAGTGACTACTGGTAGATACATAAAACATACACACATGATGCAATATTTTTCTATTTTTTTTAAAAAGATAAAGAAATCTTACTATTTGTGACAATATAGTTAAAATTGGAAGACACTGCGCTACGTGAATGAGACCAGACAAGAAAGACGGTACTGCGTGACCTATTTACATGGGAGTCTAAAGCAGCTGAACTCACAGCAACCGGGTAGACTGGAAGTGACCAGGGGTTAGATGCTGAGGGAAATAGGGACATGTTGGTCAAGTGTACAAACTTTCAGTCATAAGAAAATCAGCCCTCAGGTACGGCATGGTGACTACAGGTGATAAAATATGCTTGCAATTTGTGAATCTTAGGTGTACATGTTTGAAAAATAACTATGTGAGGTCATGGATCTGTTCATCAGCTCAACATTCCTTAAAATGTCCTTTGTACCTCAGTAGAGCTGGAAATACAAGCCACCCTTGTCTGCATCTTCTGTGTGCTTCTTGCCTCTTTGCTGGGGGGTGGTGTAGCAACAAAGCCCACCCCGGGTCTGAGAACTTGATTCTCGACTTGCCGGCCTCTAGAACTGTGAGAAACAAATTTCCTTATGCATTTTTCAGTGTCGCCTATTTTGTTAGAGCGGCACAAACAGACAAACCCACCATGGAAACAGGAAGTTACGTAGACTGGGTCAAACAGACCCCTCAAGTTTTCATTGAGATGGAAAGTGACAGCCCTCTACTCAGCCTAGTATCTGGAGTGAGGGGGGAAAAGGCGGCCCTTTGCAAACCACCCTCTCCAGAGACACCCCTTTCTCTACCTTCCATTGTGAGCATTTTAGCCATGTGACTACTGCCTCACACCTCTGCAAACTACCCCAGCTTTTGCTTGCCAGCAAGTGTCTATTAAGATAATAATTCAGGAACATTCGTGGTACAGAAAGAAGGAAGTCAAAAATTGTACAAGGCTGTTGGTAAATAATATTATCTCAGCTCTAGCCATTTTTTTCCTCCTGGGGCTTTCTGGGGGAAGTGACTGTCAGCAGCAGATCTGCTTCTCTGCTCCCCCTTCCTGCTGGCGTCAATGGAGAACCAGGCCAACTGGCTTCCTCCCTTTAATTCATCTCTGCCGAGCTACTGCATGGGGTCACGGAGAGGTTAGAGCAGATGCTCTTCCCCTGCTCCTGCTTAGTATTCACATTGGTTTCCTCTTGGGAGTTAGCAGAGTAAGCAATAACCAAGGGAAGGTTACAGAATATCAGGACCTGAGACTTCACTTTGCTTTGATTTTATCAGCCAGGCAAGACCCTCAGTATCACCAGAAGGCCTTTCTAGGTAGACATTGTCTGGTTTGTTCTTACAAGCAAGTTAGCATGGAGCCCAGCACAAGGAAAAACACAAGCTTTTCTATTGTTAAATAGAGGGCAGTGCTGAGGGTGTGGGGAATGTGGCATTTACCGGGACAGAGAGCTGGGGTTACTTCTGTGCCATGACCCAGAATGCCCCAGGACAAAAGAGTCACTTCCAGCTGGGACATAAGGCCACCCCTAATCTCTGCCAAATGTCTCCTCTCTGGGCTGTGTACTCTCAGTTTTCTTCAAATGTTTGTCATAGGACACATTGAAACATAGGAACGTAGCCCCCTGGAAATGAGCATAGGCTCTTTTGGTGTGTGTGCAGTGGGGAGATCAAAGCTAGAGCCTCACACATGCTGGGCAAGAGCTCTAGCACACCACAGCCCCAGAGCACAGGCTTTTGAAGCTGTTCAGCTATTCAGATATTTACTCTGTATCCATGTGCTGTTTATTCTAGCCTCTCAAGATACCATGCAAAACATGGCCCCAAATACTTCACCAGCAGGGTTTACATTCTATTTGGTGGAGACAGGACAATGCATGGTAAAAAACTGAATTCTACTCTGTGTTAGAAGTTAGCTACCAGGCAAGGAAGAACTTGGGACCTTGCGCTTGCCAGGCATGCGCTTTGGCTGCTGAGCTATATCCCCAACCCAGTTGTGGCTTCTACAGTTGATACTTCTGGAAAGCCTCATGTAGGCAGAATCGTAGAGTGGGGTAGTGGTTTGAAGGCAGATTGGAGAGGGTGACTGAACTTTGACCATGCAGGGACGAAACCTCTAACACCTGTGCCAGAATAAGCCTCCTCTTCTTTAATTTGTGGGTGTCGAGTACTGAATCCCAAGGACAGGAAAAGAAACAAATCAGACAGCCGTAGAGCGGAGTGAGGGCACAGCCAGTGTGGAGCTGAGCAGTAAGTTCATAAGATGATCTCTTTGATGAGATGGAGGTGCTGGAGGAAGAGTCGCCAAGGCACAGGCGCAGAGGTAAAGGGGCGGGACAGGTGGCAGCAGAGTGAGGTGGGAGAGTGAGATAGGGGATGTCGCTTAGGGCCTTGTGGGTAAGGCTGGCAGACTTAGCAAATAAAAATAGTGGAATCTCAGCTAAATTTGAATTTTTAAAAAATCCTTTTTTTTTTTTTAAGGTACTAGGAATTGAACTCAGGACCTTGTGCTTGCGAGGCAAGTATTATGCTGCTGAGCTATATCCACAGTCCAGAAATACAATGCTTTTTATGTCTCAGATAAGACATAGCAAAAGAAGTGTTTGCCAGATTTAACTGAGCAACAATGAACAATTTTTTGTTTTTCAGATATTGCATAAGACATGCTAAACTTAATTGAGGATCCTGCTCTGTATCTGGCAAGACCACCTGTGGGCCATTGTAAGGATGCCTAGCACACATGAGTATGCTCAGACTTCCATGGCTGCCTTATGGAGAATGGAGTCACGCAGGAACCCCAGAGAGGCTACAGCCAGGCTGAGCGCAGCGTTTTGACCAGTGTGGTAGAGAGGGGCTGTGCAAGCAGGTTGGATTCCAGCTACATTTTGAAGGCTCTTACTAAATAGGAGAAGTGGAAGAGAAGAACCAGGAATAACCCTCAAGGTTTGGGCTTATGAAGAAGGAGGCTGTAGAAAGCGTCTTAGGTGACCAAGGAGTAAGAGGAGACCCGAGAGAATGAGAGAAGTGAAGAAAGGGTGGCAGAGTAGCTGTGGGCAAGTGTGCTCAGACTGGGGGCTGCTGTGGGGGCGTAGGCCTTTGGAAGCCGCAAAATACCTTGGCAGGAGCAGTTCTGAGAGTGGCCTGGTTGGAACTGGAATGGGTTTAAGAACTAGGTCACAGGTCATGGCGAATCTTTAGAGTTTTCAGTGATAACCAATAGCCTTCTGTAGCACATGGGCCATAGGAATATGCATAAAGAGAAGACAGCACCAGCAACTCTGGAAAAAACCTCACAACTTTACATCTTGCTGCTCACTGGCTGTGAATCTGGGTAAATAATTTTATGAGCCTTAAGAGTCTCCTCTTCTAAAGAAGGAATAGTAATAGGGGTTCTGGGCCAGCAAGATAGCTCAGCTGTCTAAATGCCTGCTTAGGCAAGCACAGGGACTAGGGTCTATACAAGGCATGTGCCATGCTGGCCCCGCCCCTCACCCTGGACTCTATGAGCCAGCCACCGAGACCAGGCATGGTAGCATACACCTGTCATCCCAGCGCTGCGAAGGCTGAAAGCAGGAGGATCACTACAAGTCCAAGCTGCATAGTGAGACCCTGTACCAAATACATTAAAAAAGGGGTTCTGTAAAAATTGAATATGTAAAAAATATGACATATAATAAGTATTTAGTAAATAAGTATTAATAGTATTATGGCAGCAGTATTAATTTCTGCCACAATGGAAACAAGATATTGAACTTTTCTGTATTTTAGTGTCCTCATACTATCAAGTGTGATCAAGGCACCTACTGCATAGTGTTTTGTAAAGATTAAGTGAGATGATCTACAGAAAGTGCTTAGAATAACCAGTTTGTGGTCCATTATGTAAACTCAGCAAAACTCTCATTATCCAAGCAGTTCCGTGAATGCTGGTGTCTTTGTTGAAGCAGTACTGGCAAGAAATGACAAGGGCGTGGGATTTACAAAAACAGCTCTCTTGATTGGAACAGCATCCTGTGTGAGTGTGGTCTAAACTTTGTTGAAGCCACCGCTGCTCTTTGTAACTTGGAAAGCCCAGAGCAAGTGACACTTATGAGAACTGACCCTTGGTATGAGCTGGAACCCCATTGTCCCCCAGGCTCATCTCCATGGGAATAGAGTCACGAGAGTGAAGAGTTGTTTCCCATCTTCAGGAGACGCTGGAGAGCTTATTGTCTTATGTGACAGGTGTATGCCTTCTTGAAGGCATTATTTTTCACTTTTGAGAACCCGAGGGAGACAAGGACCTTTCCTTAGAAAAAAAAGGGTGCAGACACATGAGATCTACTGTCCTGGAACAAGACTGTCTTTTCTTTCTTTCTCAGTGCTGAGGACTGAAGCTGTGGGTTTGCAAAAGCTCTACCACTGAGCTGCATCCCCAGCCCAAGGGAATCTTCTGAGAGACTCAGCAGTGTGTTTACACTGTAAGAATTTTGTGCCCCCTTCCAACAATAGAAATTTATCAAAAAAAGCAAGAACATCTCGCCAAGAAAGTACTAAAGATAGCATGCCAATTTTTTTTTTCCTCAGAATTTCTTCAGTAGAGCAAGATAAAATTAGTACTTGTAGTTCCCAAAGGCGACTAAGCGCTTGTTAGTGCTTCCCCACCGCTTTCTAGGAATAATTGTACAGCTGTAAAAATTTAAGTTCTGTAAGAAGGGAATTCTGCCACTTTGCTAGGGTAAAATGAGCAATTTTAAACTGTGGGATGATCATTGTATAAAAAGTAGTCAGAGACCCTGCTCATAAGTAATTAACTCCTAAGACACGTGTTTGTTTAAGCAGAGCAAGGTTGGTTAAAGTGAGGCCCAGGCTTTTCTTCCTATTGTAAATTTTCCTCAGTGGTCTAAACGAAACGTCTTCTAGAAAGGATTTTAGCAGCCAGTTTGGCAACAACGCTTGTCCTACAGCGCCACCTACCAGGAAAGAAAAACAAAACCCAATCTTTAAAGAACACCTTCATTTGGCTATTAGAATAAAGCAATGATTGATTGATTTTTTTGAGGAAGTAAAGGTTTATTTAGCTCACCGTTTGTGGTGATTTCAGCTCATATTCAGCTGGCTCCAAGGCCAGAGTGTCACATGGCGGAAGGCAGCAGTTCACGGCGGCAGCTACTAGCAAAGGCAGCAAGAGCAAAAGGGAGAAGCAGCAGCTTCTGGAATATACCTGGGAATATTCTAGATAAATTTCTAGTTTTAGTTTTTTTTAGGATTATCCATAGTGATTTATGTAGTAGTTTCATTAGTTTGCTCTACCTTTAATTTTTGAGGAATCGCCATTATCATTTCCATAGCATTTGTACATTTCCATCAAAAATCTAGAAGGAAGGGCTGGGAAGATAGTCCAACAGTTTAAGTGCCAGCCTCATAAGCACAAGGGCCCAGGTTCAATCCCCAGTGCTGAACCAGCCACTGAAACCAGATGTGGTGGTGCACACCTCTCATCCCAGTGCTGGAAAGCTAAGACAGGAGGATCATTATGAGTTTAAGCTGTGTAGTGAGACCCTGTACCAAATATATAAATAAAAATCTGGAAGCATTTCACTTTGTTGTTTGCTGTATTCTCCATTGTTATGGTTTGTGTATAGGGGTCCCTCCAAAGCCTCATGCAGTCATGGGGCAGCTTCTGGAATTTGTGGTTGTTTATGTGTAGGTGCTCCACCTCCCCTGGGGCAGGTGATTTGCATTTCAGTGTAAGGAAGGAAGAGAAGTTAGCTGCTTGAGCTGCTGCTACTCCTCCCTGCTCTCTTGCTCTGGCCCACCACCAGAAAAGATTGTTTTCTGCCATGTGCCTCTCTGTCTTGGAGCTGGCTGAATATGGACTGAAACCTCCAGTAACTGTGAGCTAAATAAACCTCTCCTTCCTTCATTTTGAGTGTCAGGTATTTGTCCCAGCAACGAGAGAAGAGTAACTAAGACATCCACAATAGCCGTTCTGTCCTGGATAAGATGAAATCTGAGTTGTTTTCCCTAACGGTTAAAGATGATAAACATTTTAATGTACTTATTAGCCATTTATACTTTTTTTGGAAAAGTTTTTTCACTTCATATGACCATTTTTGATTGGATCAACTGTTTGGGCAGGGTTGTTTGAATTGTTTTTATATTTTCTAGATATTGTCCTGTATCAGATAAAGAAATGACAAGACTCCCTCCCCTTATTTGTAGATCGTTGTTTCACTCTGTTGCTTCTTTTTCTTGTGGTGCAGAATCTTTTACAAATTGATGTAATTGCATATGTTGACTCTTGGTACTTTTCTAGTACAGAGTTCTGTTCAGGAAGTTCTTCTCCATGCACATGGCATTAAGAGTTTGCTCTAAGTTATCTTCCAGCAATTTCAACATTTTTGTTTTTGTATCTAGGGATTTGATCCATTTTATTATAAGTGGATTTAGTTCCAATCTTTGCACGAGAATAACCGTTTTTCCCATTTGTTAAAATGGTTCTTTACATTATATTTTGACCTTTGTTAAAATTCAGATGGCTGCTGAGCTGTAAAAGGCTCAAGTCAACGGCTTCTGACATTGTCAGTTCTGCCAATAGCCCACTATTATAATGGAATATTGGACTATGCATACAACTCCTTTCTCTTAGTTCAATGAGAAGAAAGATTTGTGCCAATAGTGTTTAGAAAAGTTATCATGTCTGCATCTTGTACTCTGAACAACTACTATGAAGACAAATAATATGCATTGTATCAATTATTGTGGCTGTCCTACTAACATGTTTTGAAACTGTCTCATTGTTATTTCTTATGAAAAGTAATAAAAAACTATTGACAAAATAAAAAATAAAATAAATAGTGGTATTACCTTATGATGAAAAAACTTCAGATGGCTGTAGGTGCATGGGGCTCTTTTTTGTGTCTTCTATGTGCATTTTTTTTTTTTTTTTTTTGCAGGACTGGGGTTTGAACTCATGACCTTGCACCTGCCAAGCTGGCACCTGTGCCATGGAGCTATCTCCCCAGCCCCAACATGCTATTTTGTTATTAGCCATTTCATTGGCGTATATATTTTTTGCGCAGTATTGTTTTAGTTATTTTTCTCTTGTTGCTGGGACAAAGACCTGACATCCAAAATGAAGGAAAGAAAGGTTTATTTAGCTCACAGATACTAGAGATTTAAGTCCATATTCAGCTGGCTCCAAGGCAGAGGGGCACATGGCAGAGAGCGGCAGTTCATAGTGGTGGAACAGCAACAATAGCAACAGGCCAACAACAGCAACAGGAGAGCATCTGTTTCTCTGTCTCTTACATTACATTCAGGCTCTCTGCCTCAGGCTATCCACCTCAGGCCACTCCCATAATCCCATCAGTACTAAAACCTATAATCCCAGTGGATCATGAGTTAATCTTAAACTCTAGAAGTCCCTGCCCCATGAGGCTTTGGGGGGACAACTAGACACAAACCATAACAAGTACCATATTAGTTTTATATCTATGGCTTTGTAGTATACCTACGTATCAAATTGTGACATTTCTCAATTTTCTGTTTTTGCTCAGTATGGCTTGCCTATACTATGTCTCTCCTGATTTTCTGATTTTAGGAGTGGTTTTTCTAGTTCTGAAAAAGATTTGTTTTTTGTATTTTCACAGGGATTGCGTTAAATCCATGAATTGCTTTGGATAATATGGCCATTTACCAATATTAATTCTTCTGATATAAGAATGAGAATCTATCGTCTCATGTTCTCTTCATTCCTTTCTTCAGACTTCTGCAGTTTTCACTAGACAGTTCTTTCAGCTCCTCTGTTAGGTTGGTTTCTAGATTTTTTTTTTTTTTGAAGCTTTTATGAACTGAATTATATTCTTAATTTTTTTCTTGGTTCATTGTTGAGGTATAGTAACACTATTGGTTTTTGTGTGCTAATTTTTGTATTCTGTCACTTTGCTTAATTTGTTTATTGAAGATTTTTAGTGGAGTTTTGAGCCTTCTATGTAGAGAATCATCATCTGCAAAAAAAAAAAAAAAAAAAAAAGATAATTTGATTTCTTAGGCCGCTGACGCCGGTCCCACGCCGCCGCGCCTGGGGCTCATCCGCAGCTGACGCCGGTCCCGCGCCGCGCCTGGAACTCATCCACAGCTAACGCTGGTCTGGGGCGCTCTTCGCGCCTGTAGCCCACCCCCTGTTTGGTTTGACCAGCACACCTGCCAGGTAAGGAACTCTGAAACTTTCTTCAATCTCCCTGCACAAACCCACCTGAACTATAGTCCGGAACCTTTCCACCAACCCCTCTGGCCTTGTGCCAGCCCGGTAAGGACCCTCAGCCTGCGTCCATCCTTGGACTCAACTCCAAAACTCTGACTCCACCCACAGTTCAGACCCACAAGGCCTCACAGCAGCCAGTGGACTGAGCTGCAACTCTCAGCCAGGAACCACTGGAGGGGAACAAGCTGGGTGGATCCAGAACAAACCCCCATAGGTGCTAACAACATAACTTCACCAAAGTACATAGCTCACTGCTATACAAAATGATAACAACAAGGAGTAAGATGCAGGCACAGGGCCCAAGCCC
>PVKN010020852.1:0-15764 GCA_004027915.1 Capromys pilorides
TGGTAAGGGACAGGGACATAAACTGCCTCTGCCAGCATGTGTATCACCTTGTGAGGGAACTTAGATATGAGGGTACCACACAGGCATCTTTAAGGATGGGCACACTCATGCTGCCACAGTCTTTCAGCAGCTAGGGTCAGCCAGGAGACAATCCTAGCACTAGGGCCAGGTTAGTGAAGCAGTTCTTCTCTAGTTATCCCATCTGCGGGCCCTCTAGATAAGTACTGAACTGGAAGATAGAAGAAACGTTATAAAACTGAAGCTGAGATCAGACCTTTGATGCCTGCGTGGGAGACCCCAAGGGTGAGAGGCAGGAAAGAAGTTGTGAATTGGATGCAACACTTAGGCTTTTACTTGCTTGTGGAAGGGATTATAACTCAAGCAACCAAATCTTAGCTGTGAAAAGGAAATGTCTGTAGAACCAAAGGGGCCAAAATACAGGAAGTGCACAAGGTATCCTCCTCCTAAAACTCAGGCTCTTTGCAGGTTAATAGAGAGTGGGGATGCTTAGGCAGAAGCAGGGACTGGGATTCAATCCCTGACACCACATGCCATGCCAGCCCCAGCCCCTGGTGTGCTGAGCCAGCCATCAAGACCAAGAATGTTGTCACAGGTTTGTAATCCCAGCCCTGAGGAGGCTGAAAATAGGAGGATCAGTATGAGTCCAAGCTGCATAGTGAGACCCTGCACAAAAAATAAAAAATCTTAAAAAAAAAGAGGGTGGGGGGGGGCTGGCGAGATGGTTCAGCGGTCTAAAACGCCTACTTAGGCAAGCTTAGGCAACCACATTGCCCACAGTTTGATCCCTGGCACCACATGCTGTGCCAGCCCTACCCCCAGGGCAGGCTGAGCTGGCCATAAAAGGGAGAGAGGGAGAGGGAGAGAAAGAGAGAGAGAGAGAGAGAGAGAGAGAGAGAGAGAGAGAGAGAGAGAGAGAGAGAGAACAGGACAGAAAAAACAAGATGTGCCCAATTTACACCCCCTGCAGAAGTGTGCTTTCCAATAGGAATCAGTGCCACTGATAAAATGGTACTGCTGGGCCAGCCAAATAGCTCGGCGGATTAAAGTGCCTGCAAGCAGGCACAAGGGCCAAGGGTTCGATCCGCCATGCCAGCCCTGGCCGTGGGACGCACTGAGATGGCAATTGAGACTGGGTGTGGTGGCATGCGCCTCTAATCCCAGCTCTTGGGAAGCTGTAAACAGGTAGATCACTATGAGTCCAATCTAGTAGTGAGATCACGAACATCCTGGAGACCCTTCCCTAAAATAAAAAAATAAACCAATAAATAATAAAATAAAATGATAAAAAATAAAGTAATATTAAGGTGCAAAGAGATTCAACAGAGTCTACAATTCGTTTTCTTTTTTAATCCATGAAAACCTATAGTGTCTACCTGTGATATGTGATCAGTGAAAAAAATGAGAATTTTTTTTATTTTGCCTACTCTCATATTATTTTACATCCTCTGTGTGTTACATAACTAAATATCAATTAAAACCATTCCATTTCTTTCTAGGTATAATAAAACAACATGTTTAAAACAGAAATTACTTTTAGCCTAGCTACTAGTTGTTCAGCTAATCCATTTCTGAAGAATTAAGGAAAATATACATGAGGTCATTTCCACAAAATGATTATGTCTTTTTCCTTTTATTATATTCTGAATTTCAGGAGAAAGAAGCTACCATGGACTGTTCATGAAATTCCCCTTTACCTTTCCTGGTGTCTAGTGTTTTTCTGAGTCTACTCAGGCCGCTATATCAAAAAATTCATGGCTTAGAAAACATAGAATTTTATTACTCACACTTTGGGAGGCTGGGGAGCTCACGATCAGGACCCAGACTGGTGTCTCTTAGAGGTCGGTGTCCTTGCAGATGCCACCTTCTGGCTGTGCCCTCAGGCTGAGTGAGGCAGCAAGCTCCCTTGGGCCTCCTTTATGAAGACATTGCTACTATTTGGACGTGGTCTCTTCTGCAGAAGACTGGGTGCTGACAGCTTGATCTCTAGCGTAGTAACATGAAATGATAGAAACTCCAAGGGAGGAATAGTGGAAGGTAACCAGACCATGGGTGCTCCCACCTTAGGAGAAGAGGATTAATACTTTCCCACAAGAGAGAGCCAGGTCCCCTTTGGTTGGACTAGTTCTCATCAGAACAGTTTCTCATAAAGTAAAGACATCACATTGGCTTGGCCCCTTCTGCAAGTAGTTGGTTCTTCTCTGCTTCTGTGCCATGCGACGATGCAGCCAGGCGGCCTTAGGGTGCCAGCACTGTGCTTTATGGATCCTCCAGCAAATGAGCCAAAGAACTTCTTCCAAATGATCTGGAGTATTTTGTCACAGCAGAACAAAGCTGGCACTAATCTCAGTCATAAGAGCTTGATGCTATTGCCCTGGGGATTGGGCTTTGACCTATGAATTTGAGTAAAATAGGAAGCTAGACCATGGCAGTATTTCTGACCTCTAGGGTGGCTGCAGTGTAGGCAGAGACTGAAGCAGCCAGGTCTGTGAGCTCTGGTGCAATTGTTATGCTGCAGATGAAGGCAGCAGGACACAACTAAGAGATCACACCTGCTGACAAGGGAGTCTCAGAGAAATGCCAGCGCTGGCAGGAAACCAACCTCACAGGCCCTCAAACTCCGGTTATCACTCATCTCCTCCACCTTCTTGTCATGCATTTGACAGCTAGCGAGTGACAACGCAAGAAAAGTTTCTCATCCATCTCTGGGTATTATGTTGGTTGGCCAGATTAACCCCTGAAAAGATCGAATTATCTTTACAAGGGCAGCCCCTCTCATAATGCCCCTTTATCTATCTTGTCCAAGTTGGTATTTGCTTTGGGGAGGCTGATCCTCAGGCTTAGCTCTTCTGCCACCACACACAGTGAGCAGGCTTCGTGAGACACCAGAGACTGAGCCTCTTTCAAGAAACATTAATTCTGCAGCTGCCTACTTCCAGCTGTATCTTGATACACAGAACATGCTTGAGGTTGTCCATCAGGATAAGGAATGAAATAGGTCACAGAAGGAAAACAGGTTGCAAAGCAGATTGTGTGGCATAAGCCCTTTCAAGGGAGTGTGTGCCTTGCATGGCAAGAAGTCTAGAAAAACACTTCAAGATATGATCTGGAATCATCTGCTTTATGCTGCAGTACAGTTTTAATATTTTTCCCAAGGCACTCATATTGCTTCGAACTCACTGCAAATAATGCAGTAAATTTTAGTTTTTCATTGTTACTTTAGAGTTCCTAAAAGAACATTGGGAGAACCTCTTGAGAAATTATTCTAAGTCCACTTTGCTATGGAATTGGAAAGCTTGTTCTTTTACCATTTTTCTTTTTGTTTTTGATTTTTTGAGACAGGGTCTTGCTTTGCCATTTGGGCTGGCCTTGTGCTTGCTTTTATAGTCACCAGCCTGGTCTCGAACTCCCAGTGATCCTCCTGTTTGGACCTCCCAAGTTCTGGGATTACAGGAATATGCCACCATGCCCAGTTCCCAGACTGGCACAGCTTGCAGGACCAGGGATCAAACTTAGATCCTTGTGCTTTCCAGGTAGGTGCTTACGCTTCTGAGCTATCGCGCCAACCCTACCATTTTGCAATTCTTATTCACTTGCTGGAATTTTTTTAAGTTTTAAATGTCTACTTTGGGATTTTGTTAATTGAGCTTTAAACCAGAACATCATGAGATACTGCGTGGTATCAATATTTGAATAATACATTAATGAAGCTAGAGTTCCCAGGGTGGTAAAGACAGTGTTGGAAAGTATGACATTCGTTAAGGGATCCACTGGGCAAAGGTTACAACAGAAAGAAATGAAATTTCCTCGCATCTCTGAATTCACGCCAACAGCAAAACTAAGACAGGAAGGAAGTTTGTTTGCTAGTTTCTGTGTTCTAAGCACCCAAAACTTCCCATTTTACTCAAACTGTAGCATTCTCTTGTTATTGTGTCGTATGTAGGCCCAACCGTCTGAAGCAGGAATCTTTCCTCAGCACACTGGTGACTCATGAAGATGCCCAGAGTTAAGGAGTGGAAGAAAATTTTTTGCTGGTCCTCAGTGAATATGCTTGGAGCAGTAGGTCAGAGATTTCCTTCTGCAGTCAACATGGTGGTATTATTGTCCTCCCATGAGGAAAGCTTATCTCAGTGTTTGTGGAGAGTCCCATATATAGTGTTTGTTTGTTTGTTTTGTTTTGGACTGGGTTGAAAATCTAGAGTGACTGAAAAGACGAAAATCAAAATGCCCAATTGATTTTTTATAAAGCTATTGGAGAACACGACTTAGTTGTGCATGGAAATCAGGCTGCCTGACTTCACCTGCACCCAAGATTTTACAGCTGTGAAAACCTGAACAAGGCAGTGTAGAAATGACAGGCTGGTGAACTGGGGTGGCCCAATAAACCTATAGCGTGGAAGAGCTCATCAGGCAGCAGGAGGCTCCTGACAGCAGACAGATCCCCTAGGAAGCAAAGGCAACAGGAGCAGCAGCCTGAGCACACAGAGCCCCTTTGTTCAGCTTCCCAATAAGAAGGAGGTAGAGAGGTGAACAGGACCACGAGAGAGCTCAGAGGGTACAGAAAGCAGATCCTACCGGTAGAAGCCCAGGAACTACCCAGAGAATATGTATTTACCACATTGTGCAGTGATGCTTACATTCTAGTCTGCACACAATCGTATCTGTCAAGTTAGTTAGTGGTCGAGGCCACTTGCTTTTCTGGGCTAGAGTTTCCTCACCTTTACAATATCATGTTGGTCCGAATTAGCGGTTGCCTAATGGGGTTGACTTCTTGAAGTCACTAGCAATTTTTGCTAGCCTTCAAAAGTCTTATAAATAATTACTCCACTTTCAATTTCTGTTGTGTTCAAAACCTTAGTCTTCTGTATTATTTACTTCTCTGTTTCGTGACGCTTGTTCTGTACTTCTTTGGCTTCATTCCCATTTTCACATGACTAGAAAATGTTCAGCATAATCAAAAGCATTCACCTACTTTGCATAAGCTTACGTTGTATCCAAAAGCAGTCCCACACCCTTTGCTAAGGAGGTAGGCAATGAAGTCTTACTCTCATTGCTTACCTTTAAGAAAGAATGCAGCCAAGCACGGAAACACACACCTACAATCTCAGCACTCTAAGCATCTTAGGCAAGATCTTTCCAATTCTAATCCCAGCCAGGGCACTGCAGCCTGACCTTATTATTTATTTGTTTGCTGAGATACCAGCAATTATGGCCTATGCTAAATTCCCTTGAGATTAAAATAAAGAAAAGATGTCAACAAATGAAAAATAGGCTCAAGCATTTTAGAGCAATTTTCCATCATTATTAACCTATGGGGGGAAAAATTGGAAACTTGTATGACAAATAATTTGTAAAAGTTGATTTAGTATTCAAATGAGAGCAACAGTAAATCACGATTTATAACTCTCTGTGGAAACACAGTGAGCTAGAAAGTAGCTTAGCATTTATCCATATCATGCAATTTGCGGATATCTGTTACTCTAATGGATTAATCATTTTAAGGCTTTAGTCACCTGGGACAGCATATAAATAATTAACACCAAGATTACCTGCTAAATTTGGAGCCCAAATGTGGATGTGAGCTAAGCAGAGGTTTTGTTGTAGTGTGGCTATTACCTACAGCAAGGCTTGAATCTGACAGATGTGTTAAACAACACACAGTGTGACCCCCCACACACACCAACCCAAGAAAGACACATTTTTAAGCTGGTTCATGAGCACTAAAATGTTGATCATCACAGGTAAATCAAAGCAAAACAAAACAGGCAGAACTGGGGTGGAGGAGATTAAAGAAGAAGCATATGCTCTTCATGTATTTACTTATTCTATAAAAACTTTATGGGGGCTGGGGAGAAAGCTTGGCAGTCTAAGCACCTGCCTGGCAAGCTCAAGGACCCTGGCTCATTCCCCAGTACTGTACTCTGTGTCAGCCCTGGAATCCTATGATTCTGGCCAACAAAACTGGACACAGTGTTAGTGCACACCTGTGATCCCAGCACTGAGTCTGAACTGCATAGCAAGACTCTGTACCAAATAAATAAATAAATAAATAAATAAATTCTTAAAAAGAGCATTATGGTTAACTTCCAGGGACCAAACACTCTGTTAGCAATTCAAGTTTGTGGTAATAAATAAGACTTAAATTCCAATTTTGAATTTTCTTCTAAATACAACAGTTTTAAACATGATGAAAACAAAGTGAACCATCTTCATTAGCGTCCTACTGAAAAGGTCATGATGGAATAGAATAAATTTGCCCTCTTGCTGATTCATAAAATAGATTATCATGCCCACAGCAAAGAAGAAAAAGTGTACATAAATATGTATATTTGTGCATATTGAGGAAGAGTCAAAAGAATGATTGTAAGAATTGTTTTGTTACTATAACCTAAAGACTCCAGCGCTTTTGATGTAAAACATGCTTTACAAAGTATAATATTAACAAAAGACTCACTTTCTTTCAGATGTCTTTGTTTGGACACTTAAGAAGTTAGCAACCCTGCATCAGTTTATAAATTATTTTGGAACTTTTACTTGCTTTTGCTTACTTATGTTTGGGAATTCTATGTTTAAAACAGTGAAAAAGGTGCATCCGCTGCATTGATACAGGTACACTGCACCTTGGAAGAAAGCAGGAACTGTTAAATCTGAGATAAATACACATTAACATAGAAACAAAATCAGGTTGACACACAATAACTGAAAAATCATCATGCCACTCTTCCCCTTTGAAGGTTAAGTTTGAAGCCTGGCGAGACTTGGTTTTCTGTGGTCACAGGCTTATTAGGAAGCAGGACATATTCGTCTTCACATATTCAGTATATTTCCATTGTTGGGAGCTGCTGAAGCTGGGAATTCATTTTATGGGTGAGGACAGTATGAGGCCTCATCGCCTAAAGCAGTCAAGCTACCTCAGTCTTGAGGACAACATCTTGCCTGGACATGGTGGGCTATTAGTCACTGGGAAACTTGTGTCTTGTAACTCTGGGAAGGTATAAATCAAAGTCCTTCCTGCTGCTCTAGGCCTTGTCTCACCCATCAGGCAGATGGGCCACCACCTGACCTAGCTCTTGTCTTGTCTATCTTTGCCTCATTCTTGCTGCCATTTCCCCCCAGTACAACAGATCACGTTGAGAGACCAACAGCTCCTTACATTTGGTGCCCAACCAGGACAGTGGTATGAAATGTGTGGGCAGCAGGAACACTTCCAAAGAACACACATAAGAGAGGGAAGTGAGTTGGTTACAGCCAGTATTCACCACAGGCATACATTGGAGCAGTAGGTGTAAAACCTGGGATTGCTATGGTTTGTGTCACTTGTCCCCCTACCAATGCCTTATACAGTCACAGGGTGCACTTCTAGAGTTTGTGATTAGCTTGTGATCCACTGGAACTATCTTGGCAGAAGTCAGGAACTGTTAAAGGAGGGTGTGAGTGCTGCTGGGATGATGAGTGTGAATGCCCCACCCAGCCTGGGGCAGAGAGCCTGAATGCAACTTAAGGGAGACAGACTTGCTCTCTGCAGTCATTGTTGCTGCTACTCCTCCATTTACCCTCTGCTCTTTGCCACTGCCATGAAAGGTTGCCCTCTGCCCTGTGCCATTCTGCCTTGGGGCCAGCTGAGTATGGACTGAAACCTCCTTTAACTGCGAGCTAAATAAACCTTTCCTTCCTTCATCTTGGGTGTTGGGTATTTGTCCAAACAATGAGAGAAGAGTAACAGAAATAAGAATAGAGGCTTATTAGGGTCAGAAATGGGTTCACTAGGGTCAGAAACAAGTTCACTAGGGTCAGAGAAAAAAATGAGTTTACAGAAATAGATAGGTTTGAGAGAAGTCAAAAAGCAGAAAGTTATATAGAATTAATAGTTTCAAGTACCACAGATGTTTATAGATGTATATAAAAAATGTTTGCTGTTTTCTTGGTTCCTGTGTTTGTGCTACCTTCTAAGACCACCCTGAAGGACCTATCATGAAGTACTATCTTAAAATGAAGTCCCAAATGGGACAAGGAAGGTTAAGCAAAGGTACAAAAGATAGAGTTTAATGCCCCTAGCTTTGCTCAACTAGATAAAAAAGGATAAGGTTCTGTTAAATTTTGAGCAGTTGTTTCCAAGTGGCATGGTGCTACCAGGGGAGGGACTCAAACTGGGCTCGTGGAAGGTGCTGTGCTCTAGTCCTAGGCTGACTCCGCTGGGATTTCCCATCTGCCTGTGCATCTGCATGCCAGGTCCAGCCACAGAGGTTGGCACGAGCTGCCAACTACAGGCCTGTACACTTGGCGCTAAGTGGGAGGGTCATGACTATGACATGCTGTGGCCTTGGTGTTAGCTAAGCACATTGTTGGCATCCAAAAATGTGCTAGGCTCAAAATAGTGCCAGTCTCAGCAAAAACAAAACATCTACTGGTCAGAGTCAGAGCGACAGCAGGCACACACAGTGGCTGCTGTGCCTCTGCACACAGAGATCATGGATACAGGGTCATTGTCCCCTTGACTCTTGGAGAGGGGAAATGCGGGTGAGAGAGCCCCTTCCTAGTAGCAGCTCACAAAGCCTGAGGCTATGGAGTAAAAGCAGCAACCAGAGGCAGAGCCTAAATACAAAGAAATCTCCAGCTGGCCTGATAGCTTTGCAGACTAACACACCTGCTTAGGAAGAGCACAGCGGCTGGGGTTGATGCCCAGCGTTCTGAGCCAACCCCACCCACATGGCATGCTGAGACAGCGATGGAGACTGGGTATGGTGACATGTGCCTATAATCCCAGCACACTGGGATGCTGAAAACAGGAGAATCACAACGAGTCTAATCTACATAGTACACCCTGTACACCCTTTCCTAAAATACAGAAACCAAAAATAAATAAGTTAATAAATATATAAAACAAAGAAATCTCCAGGTTTTGCTTGGTATCATCAATGTGGACTTTACAGGGAAAACAAAGTTAGAGTTCAGTCTACTCAGAACTCAGCTTAAATTGCTCCAGACTCTTGAATCATTCATTTTTTGATAAAGAATAAAGAGCTCTCAAAACGGTAGTTATGCAGGACTATGTAAAATATAATTTTATTAAATAAACCCATTTGAAAGGTCATTGAAGAATTCCGCAAAACAGTACCAATCTTACGTCAGGTTATATAAGTATTTTTTTCGTGTGTGTGTGTGTGTCTGTGTGTCTGTGTGTCTGTATGTGTGTATGCATATGTGTAAAATACAAGGAAGAAGTAATAAAAATCAAAGGCAAATGGAAATATACTTTTAAAGGTTTTAATACTAGGAGAAAATATCATACCATGTCCTTTAAGCAGATGTAAGTCAAAGACACAGTATGAATCATAAAACAAAAATTAAAATTAAACAGTATTCTACCCAGCATCCAGACCCGGCCTTTGAGTGGGATCACCCAGGACTGGCCAGAAACTCACTTGACTCAGCACCCATGGCTGGCTCATGAGTGAGACTGACTGCTCGAGGCCTGCTGGAAACTCATTCAACCCAGCATCCAGAGTTGGTGTGTGAGTGGGACCACCGGGGGGCCTGTTGGATCTCCATTTAACTCATAGCCCACCGGAAAATCATCACAGCTGTCTTTTTAAAAATAAATAAATAAATAAATAGTAACAATAAAAATTAATTAATTAATTAATTAATTAAAGGAAAAAGGGCTTTTCAACGGCAAGTGTGTATGGCTTCAAGGTAGAGCAGCCATAAAGGTGCTGGGTTGCCTGCCTGGAGAGATGTAAAGGGTCATTCACCCCCCCAGGAATAAAGCTTAGCAGAAAAAGAGGAAAGAGAGTGGACTGCTCTCTCCATTACAACTGGCACTAAAAGAAGTTTATACATTTTCCCCTTAAGGTGATTAAACTAAAAGGTTGTTTCCAACCTAAAGATAAAAACAGTTCGCATTTTTTAAAATGATTATGTTTCCTAAGATTTATAATAATGGGGATATTTTATTTTGTTTTGTTTGGTTTTATCTTTTGTATGTATTTCGTTCATTTGGCATAGGGTCTTGCTATGCAGCTCGAACTCATAGTGATCCTCCTGTCTAAGCATCCCCAGTGCTGGAATTATGAGTGTGTGCCACCACCCTTGAGTTGGGTGGCCACCGCAGTACCATGGCATGCAGTGCCAGGGTTCAAGCCCGGGTCCTTGCACTTGCCAGGCAGGCACCTAGACCACTGAGCTATCTCTAATGGAGATATTTTAAAAGATTACTTAAAATTCTTTTAATTCCTAATAAGGTTTATTGTTTGTTTTACAGTCCTTAATTAAAGTTGGTATGAAAAAAAGCTTCAATATTTTACGAACAAATATAGAAGTTTGGAGTGCAATCTAAAAGCAGTGGGGTTGAAATAGTTGCTTGATTTTGACATCACATTTAAATAGTAAAAAGCCTAGTGGTGGCCTTCAAAAGGGTACAAGCTATAATAACTTCCTATTTCTGTCACTTTACTCTACAAAGATATATTGTGTCACAAACTTTTCAGATCAACCATTCATGACTTCAAGTGTTTGTTTGGTAGTATTAACTGGCTCCATCTAGATTTTGGGGTAACTTCTCAGTGTTTTTGACTGGTACTACCCTTCAGATAAGTTAAATAAATTTTCTTGTTTTCACAAATAGGTCATATTAGGTTAAGGGAGGCTATGTGACATCTTCCTCTCCCAAAATATAAACTACATGTTTCTTACTATACAATCAAAATTATAGTACAAAAGCAAAAGAGGGAACCAGTCCCTCTAACTTCACTTGTCAATGTATGCGACTAAATTTTTAAGTTCTATGAAAGATGGAAGTACAGCAGCAGAGAGACAATTTTATCAAGTATGAGTAAAAAGGTTAGCAAGGATCCTTTGGAGAGATCTCCATACTGGACAATGGGTGGGACCCAGCCCACGGCTAACCTGGCGTAGAGGGTATGCTTTTGTTTTTCCAGAGAATACTAAATGACCTATTTGGGTACCAGAACATGCTGTCAGGTTGTACATGAAGCCATATCTGGGAGAAGTTAACAGCAATAAGGCTAGAGCCAACCTGGGGCCTAATGAAAGAACTGACAAAATGGAAATCTAAGGTCTAAATAGGTGATAAAATATATAAAAATAACTTAGGTAAATTTGATTAGTATTAAGACAAAATATACAAAATATCCCCATATTAATTATAGATAAAAGATTTTATCCATTCCACATTTTTCTGATAAGAGATCTCTACTAATTGATAAACAACAACATCTGATTAGTTTATTTATAATTATAATTTTCTAAAAATTGTAGTAGTTACTATAATTCGATTTGGTTAAAATATATGAGTACACTCTGATTTTGTAAAGATGTTTGTATATTCTATGTATTTCTTTATGTGTTTGTGTGTCGTTCTGTGAACAGCTGTTCCTCTTTTTCTTCTTTCTTAAAATGTATTTGATTGTTACACGGTCTCACTAAGTAGCTCAGACTCACGGTGACCCTGCTTCTTTCAGCATCACCAGTGCTGGGATTACAGGCATGTGCCACTATGCCCTGACTCTGGCCAGCTCAGCCCATCCTGGGGGCTAGGGCTGGTGCAGCATATGGTGCCAGGGATCAAACCACAGTCCCTGCAATTGCCTAAACTAACCTAAGCAGGCACTTTAGTCCACTGAGCTACCTTGCTAGCATCTCTTGTTTCTTCTTTTATCATTTGCTCATAATACACCTGGGGATATAGAGTAAATAGCATGCTCTTTCAGGATTCAGGACATAAGAGAACCTCTGCTGTGACATCCTATAACTCAGTAAAGCCCCTAATTTTCTGATCAAGGAGGTTATGGGGCCACAGATGAAAGTTATCAACAATGAATAGTGTACCTAAGGAGAGTCACCTGGAGAGAAAAATCTCTCTGAAGTTTTCAGAAAAAGCAAATTGGTCAAGCAATAGCTGTGACTCATCCAGATGGCTAACACTGACAGAAGATCTAAGAAGTGCTATATATGGTTTCAAGGTAAATCCTGAGGAGATGCAAGTGACCTTGTTAGATAGCAAAACATTAACTTTTCTATTTATACAGGTCTCCCCTTAAGTTGATCTTAACCATCCAGCAGAAAAAGGTAACCAAAGATGTAAAATGCAATGACATAATAATATGCTAGCTGTAAAAAGGTTCAAATCACTAACAACTTCTGAAAATTGCCAGTTGTACTGATAACTCACTACTGTCATAGACTATTGGATTTTGTGGAGTAAAATTGCTATAGTTACCAAAAATCCTTCAACTGACATCTGGAGTGCAAAGGTCTTCTCCAAACACAGCATCTCCAACTGCAACAGAGCACAAATCACCCATACAACAAAACCAAAAAGGGAGATCGGTTGGGAGCTGCTGAAGCTAAAAATTGATCCTGTGTAGGGGGGCAGGATGAGGCCTCATTGCCTAAAGCAGTCAAGCTACCTCAGTCTTGAGGAAAACATTCTGCCTGGACAAGGCAGACTTGTGTCTTGCGACTTTGTAAAGGTACAAGTGGCAGGAAAATTGCCGGAAAAAAAGGCACCCTTGAACCCACATAAGACCACACTCAAGTTAGCTGGCATGAAAGGAGCAGTTTATTGGTGACAATTAGCAGGAGCCAGTCTGCTCAGCAGATCTCAACAGCAGCGATAGCTGGGGAGGCAGGGTCTTTATAGAGCAAGGAATAGGGGAAGGTGAGTCATAAATGGTCCTTAGCTGGGCCAGGGTGTTCTGGGTGGGCAGAAATGGGAAAGGGGAATCATCAAGTGTCTCTGGCTGGTTCGAGGTGTTTGAGCACAGAGTATAGAGTCCTTGAAACAAACTGAAACAAAGCTATATGCATAATCAGCTGGGCACAGATGATCAAGGTTGCAGAGCAGTTGTGGTTGACACATCCTGGAATATCGAAAGTGGTACAGGGGAAGGGACCCACAGCTGGGTGCCTTAATGATAAATAAAGGCCCTTACAGTTGTTCTGGGGGTTGACTCACTAACCAGGCATATGGGCTACCACCTGACCCAGCTCTTTTGTTCTATATCTTTTCCTCATTCCTCCTGCCATTTCTCCCCAGAGTATAACAGATCACACAGAAACCAATAGATCTCTACTTACAGATTAATAATTAGTAGGGCATTCTTATTGCCTGACTTGCCTTTGTATTTGAGTTGAGACCAAATAAGAAGAAAAAGATGACAAAATCCTCAACAGTAAATATATATAAACCCTACTCTGGCCCAGCAGCCAGGGGTCAATCCCTGGCCTGCCATGCCAGCCCCACCCCTTGAACCCCACTGAGAAGGTGATTGAGACTTCGAGTGGTGGTGCGTGCCTATAATCTCAGGGCTTATGAGGCTGAAAATAGGAGAATCACTATAAGTATGATCTGTGTAGTGAGACTCTGTAGAACCTGTAGAGAGCTAGAGAGAAAACTTCTGTCTTCCTAGAGAATACATAAACAATCATAAAGAGAAAGTTTAAAAATGGACAGAAAAGTTAATTACGATGAGAAAAATGAACACAGTGGAAACTGGAGGAAAAGTGATCCTTGCTATAAAAATATTTTAAAATATTTTTTAAATAAAATAATGGGGCTGGGGAGATAGCTCCATGGCACAAGTGCCTGCTGGGTAAGTGCAAGGTCATGAGTTTGAACCCCGGTCCCACAAAATAAAATAAACTAAAAATAAACTTTACTCTGAACAGAAAATAGCCCTATTTTCATTATTTCTACATAAAACAAAAGTAAACTATAACAAACCAGGACACAAAACACAAATAGTAAAAGCCAAGAGATTTTGCTCGCAAAGTGCCACAGTTTATATCAAGAACACCTGCTAAAGACGCCTGTGTTCAGTAGCAGGGTTTAGGAAGGAGACTGGGTCACTGGGCTTCTATGTGCATCCATAGATTAACCCAAGGATATGTTCAGACCTGAGAGTGCTGTTTGAATGTACCTGGCTGAAGAGGCGGGTCACAGGGCTGGTGCCTTTGGGAGGTGCATTTCCTGCTCTCTTCCCTGTCTCTGAACTTATGGCCCACCATAAGATGTGCAGCTTCCTTCTGCCATGACCCACTGCAATGACTCTTCTGCTTAGGAGCTGGAGGACCATGAACTGTAACTTCCTGAACTGTGAGCCAAGTTAAGGTTCTCCTGTTTTACATCACGTGCATCACGGATTTGGTCCCAGCGATAAAAAATAATAAAAACAAATCAGACTAATAAAAAAATAAATTCTTATGAACTGGGTGTCTGCACCCCGCAACCATATGTTAAAGCTCTAATTCTAAGGTGATGACCACTGGAAGTGGAGTTGCTGAAAGGTAGTTAGAGAAACAGAGTCTCCCATGATAGGATTATGCAGTAATAGAAAGAGGGTGGACCATGAGATCACTCATTGTGTGCACTCATCCAGGAGATTTCATTTCAGAATACAACAGGCAAAGGACTCTATTCCGGTAGACTAGTGTCAGATTTCCAGAACCATAAGAAGTAAAAGTTTGGTGTTTAAGCCAGGCTGTGGTAACTCGTTATATAGCAGCTGGAATTAAGGCAAAACTTAAGACTGAGAGGTGAGGTGCTGCTGTAACAATGGCTTAAAATGTAGATATCGCCTTATGGACAGGAAACAGCAGAGGCTTCAGGGAGGTGCATGCTGGAAACAGCTGATTCTGCTATGAGGGTGGGGCAGGTATAAAGACAATTCAGGCAAAGAGAGCTAGAGAGAAAACTTCTATCTTCCTAGAGAATACACAAACGGTCATAAAGAGAAAGTTTAATTTAAAATGGACAGGAAAGTTAATTATGACGAGAAAAATGAACACAGTGGAAACTGGAGGAAAAGTGATCCTTGCTATAAAATGGCTGAATAATTACCTAAATTATGTTCACATTTTAATGCTTTGTGACAGACAGGACTTATGAATAATGAAGTTGGATATTTGGCTGAGAATACTTCCAAGCAATGCATTGCACAAATAGCTTGGTTTTTCCTCACAAGTCACAGAAAATTTTTAAAAAGATAGAAATGAACTGTAAGTGCAATTGTTACCTAAAAAAACAAATCAGAATTTAAAGATTTAGAAAAGATTCAGCCTACTCATATATCTTAAATGAGGAAGCATATTCCAAAAAGAACCCTAAGGGTGTAGCAAGATGAACATTTAATAAGGATATTAGTGTGGGTATGAGTCACAGGGCTAATTACCGCTCAGCAGGAATGCAGCCAGCTTGCACTGAAGAGGATAGAGACAGGACAGAATGAAAGAGCCTGTCAAAAGTCTTGGGTTTTTTAAGAAAATCCATAGAGCCTTTCAGCTGCAAATGTGCACTGTGTCTCCAGAGTGAAGGAAGGAGATTCAGAGAAAGTCAGACCCATCTCCTCAGTTTCAAAGGGGGCGGCAGATCACCTATGCTGGAGCTTCAGCCATTGACCAGTCTCCACCCAAAGCTGGAGCCAGGGATGCCAGCAGCCTCCACCCAGCAGCGTGCTGCAGGCAACATTTCCAACTCATATGACTGTGAAGATCACAACCTGGAAGACTTTTGGGAGCAGGAGCTGCACTCTAGAGTGGCTGAAATTTCAAAACCTCTGTTTTGTTAAACAAAAAAATTTCATGGTAATTGCTAGCAATGATAAGAAAGACTATTCAAAAAGGGACCAATTCAAAAACTGGGAATTTAGCTCACTGGTAGAGTACTTTCTAGTACCCGCAAGGTTCTGAGTTCAATTGTTAGAGGAAAGAAGGAAGGAAGGAAGGAA
>PVKN010020853.1:0-15764 GCA_004027915.1 Capromys pilorides
ATAATTACTTAAGTATTTCTTTTATACATATTAAACACATGAAATAGTCTTGTATTTTTCCCTCAAACATGAAATACGATTAAAGTACCTCATAAAGGAAGGATAGTCTGTTATATTTATATCTTTCTTTAAATTAGTACATGATAAGCCAGACAGGGAGGCTATGGTACGAGGATCATTGAGAGTTTGAGACAAGTCTGGGCTACAAACTGAGCTCAAGGCCAGCCTGAACTGCATAGCAAGACCATGTCTCAAAAAGACCAAAGATAAGTAAATAAAGTACATGTTACTCAAAACTCTGGTTTGATTAAATTCTTGCAAAGTATGTCCAATGTAATTTGAGATACAATGCTGTGTCCTAAAGTGTATTTTTTGACTAATAGATGATTTATTACATCACATCGGGTTGATTTCTCTTTAGCTAGTACCCCACTTCACTCTATTAATCATTATGTCTGGCTGAACTTCTTTTATAGTTATTAAAAATCTCTTAGTTCTAATTCTGCAGAATAAAACTTTTAAAGCACACACATGCATGAATGTAATATCTTGTATTTCATTTTTGGAAAGATAACTAGGGGAATACCTAGGTCAAATGGAATTTCTGTAGTTTTTTAAGGACCCTCTATGGTGATTTCCGTAACGGTTAAATTAGCTTACATTACCAGCAGTGCAGATGGTTCTTTTGTCCTTATAACCTTGCCAGCTTTTGTTATTCTTTGATTTCTTGATATCCGTTCTTGCCGTAAAGTGGAATCTCAGCATTGTTTTAATTTGCATTTGTCTGATGACCACCGAGGTTGAACATCTTTTTCATGTACTTACATGCCATTTGTACGTCTCCCGAGTGGTGTCTGTTCATTTCAATTGCCCATTTTTGATTGGGTCATGTATTTGGAGGGGCTCTAATTTTTTTGAGTTCCTTGTAAATTCTAAATATTAATCCTTTGCCTGAGGGGTAGCTGGCAAACTTCTCTATCACTATCTTACAGGTTCTTCACTCTGTTGATTTTTTTCCCCCTGCTGCGCAGAAGCCTTCTAATTTGATATGTTCCCATTTGTTGCTTTTTTTATGTTATTTGTTATGCCATTAGAGCTCTGTTCGGCAAGTCCTGGCCTATGTCTGTGACTCTGAATTTTTAACCTATTTTGTCTTCCAGCAGATTGTTTCTGTTTTAACCTTTAGATCTTTGAACCATTTTGAGTTTAGTTTAATAAATGGTGAGAGATAATAGGTTTCGATTCAGTGTACAAAATGCCAGTTTTGCCAATAGGCATGTGGTGAAAATGCTGTCTTTCTTCCAGCAAATGTTTCTGGTTCCTTTTTGCAAAGGTGAAGATAACTGCACAGGCCTGGGGTTGTTTCTGTCGCCTCCTCTCCGTTCCTCGGGTGCGCAGGCCTGCTTATGTGCCAGTACTATACTGCTTTTATCACTGTAGTGTGGTAGTTTAACTTGTTACCCAAGGGGGTGGGGAGATAGCTCGGTAGAATAAGCACTTGCCTGGCGAGCACCAAAGTCTGAGTTCAATCCTTGGTTCCACAAATAGAAAAAAAAAAAAGAAAAAGTGATTGATAACTTGCTGCCCAGGATTGCTTTTGCTCTTGTGGCCTCTTCTGGTCCCATATGCACTTGAGGATTGTTTTTCCTTGTCCTGTGAGGAATGTCGTTGTTATTTTTATTTGGATCTCATTAAATTTCTGTATCAGTTTAAGGGAAAGATGCCATTCACAATAATATCAAGAAAAATGAAATACATAGGAATCAACCTAACCAAGCAAGCAAAAAGGCCTACATAGTGAAAACTTCTTCCTCCCCCCCCGCCCCGTCTTGGTGCACAGAATCGAGCTCAGGGCCTCTCACTTACCAAGCAGAGCTGCACCTCTGAGCTGCATCCTGGGTCCTGTCACACTTCAAACATCCCCAGCCTTCTGTCACCATTTTCTTTCTGTTTTGGAAACTACCTCCCTGTAGGCCTTCTTCAAGGGTGAACCTGCTAGCAGCAAAGTCTTTCTCTCATCTCAGGATGTTTTCATTTCCTCTTTGTGGTAAAGGGTTTGTGAGACATTGTGTTTGGGATTGGTATTTCTTTAGTTTTAGGACATTATGAATGTCACACTATCTTCTCACTGTTTGCAGAAGAGAAATTTGTTATGATTGAAGTTATTGTTTGCTTAGAAGTAATATTGTCATGTTTCCTTGGAGGCTTGTCAGATTTTTTCAGATTTATTTTTGGTTTTCAAAACCATATTGGTATGGGTTTCTTAGCATGTATTCTGTTGTGGAGTTTTCCTAGCTTGTAGAATTTGTAGGTTTATACCGTAGTTCAGGTTTATGTCATATTTTAGTTTCTTGAGGGCTCTGTGATGATTTCTGTAATGGTTGTGTCTGTCTCCATTACCAACAGTGTAGAACGGTTCTTTCTTCCTTGTAATCTTTATTATTATTTGTCTTCTTGACGGCCATTCTTACCAGAATAAGTTTTCAGCGATTTTATCTTTCTTTTTCATAGATTTCAGCAATTCTATCTTTCTTATTACATCATTCCTACTGGGAAAGATTTCAACAATTTTTTTTTTCTTGTTTGGTCTCGCACTGACCCCTCCTTTTGTTATTCTGATGACATTAATGTTGTTAGATCTTGTTTCCCCAGGTCCCTAAGGTCACTTTTGTTTTCTCTTTATTATTCAGATCGATTAAATTCTATAAATCTGGTTTTAAATTTATTGATTCTATTCTCTGCAATCTTCCTAGTACTGTCTAGTCTGAGCATTTACATTTTAGATTATTATATTTTTTCAGTTCTATAATTTCCATATTTGATTCTTAGCTGTGACTTTGGTTTCCTCGAAGCTTTATTTTTCCTCATTTGCTTCAAGACCACGCATAATTGATTATGGAAACATTGCTATGGCGTGCATTAGTGAGCTCTCCCATTGCCAGGGCCCAATACAGCAGAGGACACGGCTCCTGCTTCAGTCTGTGATTGGCTGATCCGAGGCAGACTTAGTCAAGTGGAGGAAGCTGCTTATTCCCCCACGGAGGCAAAGTGGGGAGGAGCACCGCAAGGGACAGCCCCGGGGTCGCGTGTAATCCCCAGGGTCAGGGTGCCCTGACCCGCTCACCAGATGCAGAAGCGTGATTTCCTAGTAACCCCCAGGCAACCCCTGAGCCAATCAGCTGCTGAACTTAACCAACGTGAGGCTGCTTTAGAAATCCTTTCCACGTGAATCTCTTATCAGGTAGTGCCATCCTTTGTCTCCTGGTTCCTAATCGGGGTGTCCTGGTTCCTGATGTGAACAGTGACTTTTATTTTTCAGACAGCTTAATGATTAAGTGAGGAGACTTGATCTCGCTTATGTCTGTTTTGGTGGACCGGCTCCTTAGGCGAGTTCCAAGTGCAGGATGCCAGCCTGCTTTGTGGACTTGTGTCACAAGAAGCTTCGTATTTTTTGAGCCCCTGCAGTGCTGTTCTGGATGGCTTTGTCCTTTTGAGCCCATTTGAGTTTGTACTCAGACCCTGTTGGTTCTTGCAGTGGGAACAGAGGTGCATTCCTGGGCTGTTGGAGAGGAAGGAAGCAGAAGCCAGCAGGCCTGAGCCTCCTTGCGCCCCTTGGAGGAAGGCTGGGAAACCCACAGGCTTTCACCCTGCTGCTCCTCATGCCCCCTTTGTACCTGGGCGCTCTGGGTTTCACTGCTGTACACTTGCTGTGTGCAGCCACCCAGGTTGATGACGTAGCGTGTTGGCTTCGACCTAGGACCCTGTAGGGTTTGCCCTGTCCAGGTCCTGTGGTCAGAAGACGAGGCTTTTCAGGATGGCCAACTGGAGGCTCCACTAATCCCGCAAGCCTCTCCAGCTCCCAGTCTTGGGACACATAGGAGGCATAAAAGAAAACCTAGGAACACACACACTTTGGAATACCTTATGTCCTGAGGCCCCCAGCCAGTCTACCTTTCTAGTTTTACCATTGTTCAATGAATTCTGGGTGTTCCCTTTTATTTAGAGGGACAAATCAGGGAAATGTGTGTGTCCTAGTGTTCACAACTAGACCTCTGAGGCTTTCCAACCTCCCTGGGGATCTAGCGAAGCCACACTCCTGCTGTTGCTGCTTTTCTTTCCTTCAGGATTTTGGGGAGTATCAGGAAAGCTACTACTCCGTCCAGACCACCGAGGGGGAGCAGATATCCCAGCTGATTGCAGGATACATCGACATCATCCTCAAAAAGGTATTTTGTGTTGATGCAAGTTGGAGAAGCCAGTCTGCTAGGATGACATGGTTGCCTTGAAAAAAAAAAAAGCCTTTGTTCGCTAATTTAATCTTTGACCTCAGAAATCCCTTGGGAGGTTCTGGCTCTGCAGCAGTGGTCATGAGTGGTGCAGCCCTTCAGCTATTGCATGAGCCGAACTGACCCTTGGGCTGCATCCTGCCTGCTGCCCTTTTTCTTTGCAGCCCTCAGGGAAACTCAACTGGAGTGGTTCGCGGTGTTCATCATTTTCATGGGCTTTTTTTGTTTGTTTTTACCAAATTTAGTGGGGCTGTATGCCATGTGGTATGCAGAAAAAAATAAATTTCTTGTAAGCCTCAAAATTGAGCCCTTTGAAGTAATCAGGTTGTAGTAAAATGTTGATATGTGCACCTTGGTTTTTTCTGCTTTGCAATATCTTTGTAATAAGACCAAAAACCTACATACCTAGATTTTAAATCATGCATTTTAATTATTTTATCATGCTGTGTTTGAGCATCACTTCTCTAATGTCTAGTACAAGCAACTTAGGGTGAATGTTAACGTTTTTGTTTCCCTTCAAAGGCCCTCGTTTGTTAATGTCTGCTAACCATCATCTTTGCATCTTGTTTTACCTCCAGAAACAAAGCAAAGATAGATTCGGACTAGAAGGTGATGAGGAGTCGACTATGTTAGAGGAGTCAGTCTCCCCAAAAAAGTAAGTATGAGGAACACTGGGGACCCACCTTCTCCAAGGTGGGCAGGTCTCCCCTACCACCTCTGTAGCCTGTTGCTCTGAGGTGTTCCCCAGGAGGAGAGGCGAACAGGGGCTGTCGTTGAGCCTTGCCCTCCCGGGCTTCACCTTTAGACCAGCACTGTGGCTATCCCATCTGTCTTGGAGGTTGGGGTGGTGATTTCAGGAAGCCCAGGCAGGAGATCGTATTGACCTCCACCTTTAGAGCCAAGGAGACTTGAGTCCCGTTCTGTGTTTAAGTGCTGTGAATCGAGTTAACACTGTGAAGAAGCTGGGAAGTTGGATCCGGAGCCTCGGAGGGGAGGGGACTCAACATGCGGCTGGTCCAAGAGTTCCTCTCTGTGACAGGGCTTGTCCCCCAGGCCATGAGGCAGCAGAGAGGAGGAGTAAAGAACCTGGATTCTGGAGCCCACCTTCCTGATCTGCTTTACTCTGTGGCCCTGGGCTCTGTCCTTGCACCAGCCCATCTGAAAGCTGGGAGTGGTGTTGAAATGCACCCCCTGAAAGTGTGTAGATGGCTGATTACTAGTACAGTGCTTCCAGCATTGCCTGGTGCATAGTATATGAGATTGTTGTGATCATCATCATCATTTTTTGTTCAGAGCTGTCTTAAGTTAATGCCACTTATCGATGAGGAATAGATTTATTATAACTAATGAACACCTGATACATGGTATTTGTTAGGAAACCTGCACAGATACCCTGGTATACCTTTGTCATCATTGTTCCCATCTCCATCCTCCTGTGGGTATCCGATGTGATGTCTCATTTGATCCCAACTAGAACTCCATGTGTAAGAGATAGACCCAGATGTTATCCTGGAATTTGGAGTGAGGAAATCAAAGATCATGAAGTTAGTTGAGATACGCATGAGTGGCAGAGATAGCATGCAGATCCAAATCCTATGACATTCTCCACTAAAGATGGTCAGGAAGTTCGAGCATGTTCCACTGTTATGCACTTGCTTAACCACAGCAGTGATTTCTCCAGCATTTCCACCCGTTCTATTGGTTTCTTAAAATTTGCTTCCTGATGATACAGAGGTACTTTTCCATTTGTCCTTGTCTGAGTTGCTTTTCTCTTATTACTGAGACAAAATACTCAGTGCCCAAACTTAAGGAAGGAAATGTTTACTTAGCTCATGGTTTGTGGAGGTTTCAGTCCATAATCAGCTGGCTCCAAGGCAGGGTGGCGTGGCAGAGGAGCAACATTTCATGGTGGTAGAGGACAGCTAAAGGGACAAGAGCCAAAATGGAGGCAGTCAAGAGCAGGAGTGCTGCCCGCTGGAGGGTGGGTGTAGCCCTCACACCCATAATTGTGGCCCTAGGCAATGAATCAGTCCCAAACTCTAGATTCAGCCACCCCCATGGCTGCATGAGACTTTGAGGGGACATCTGGACATAATGCATCGCATTACAACATCAGATGGAGCCAGTATGGATGGGATGTATTCCAGGGCCCTCTGGCAGAGCACCTTTAAGGGCTTGAAGTTCTATGTGACCACTCACTGGGAATTCCTAAACTAGCACTTCCTGTTAGGGTGAGCCCTGTCACCTGAAGAAGACATGCCACCCTCAAGTTTCAAAGGATCAGAGCCTTTTGCACCTACTTCTCAGTCTAAGAAACCATTAGAATAGTTTAAATAGTAAAAAATAGAAAAATACCTTGTTAGACTCCCATAGATAAATATCTTCCTATTTTTAGTAAAAACCACCTTGGAAATGTACCAGTCTGTCAAAGCCCTCCAAACAAGGAAACATCCTTCATGGTTGGTGCACTGTATTCTAGGGGAGGGGAACTAAGAGGTGAGAAGCTTTCTTCCAGTTTACTTGGACATTTCTCTCTTCAGGCTAAGGATAGATGGCCTCCAGCACTGATTTCCAGAACAGAAACTGGCCTCAGATAGACATTTGTTGAGTCAGTGTTCTTTTGGTGTAATTTACCCAATAGTATATCATCGTATCCAGAGCCTTCTCTTGGGACATCACAATTATACGATTATGGGTTTGCTTTTCTCTTTAAATAAATATAGTTCCATGATAGCACAGACCTATCACTGGGTAGATTGAGAGACGCCGTTTGTACTGCTGAGGGGAAAGGCTACACTTGGAGGTCTTCCACTGAGCCTTCTTCCTTCCAAGTCCCTTGCTAGATGTGACTCTATAAAGTGGCCTCCACTGCATACCTCAGTGGACATCTGTGGCATCCGCAAGGCCATCTCCTGCTGGTCTGCATGTGTGGCTCCTTCCAGTGACTGCCACCTCTCCCCACAGGTCCACCATCTTGCAACAGCAGTTCAACCGGACAGGCAAGGCGGAGCACGGCTCAGTGGCGCTCCCGGCCGTGATGCGCTCGGGTTCCAGCGGGCCAGAGACCTTCAACGTGGGCAGCATGCCCTCACCACAACAACAGGTCATGGTCGGGCAGATGCATCGAGGCCACATGCCTCCGCTGGTGAGGAGCCCAGGCTCATCTGTGGGACAACAGTGTGCCGTGTGCGAGGGGCCACCCTGGCGGTAGTGGCGGGGGGCAATCGGGAGCTGTCACCTCCCAGGGTGCATTCTATAGACCCGTGGCTTTGAACGCTCCTGTGGAGCAGAGGTTTCCTGCAGGGCTGGAGAGTTAAGCACCTGGCAGTGTGACTTGTGCTGCGAGGGCAGAGCTCCATTCCCTGCTACTGCAGCATCGGGCTCCACTGACCCAGACCTGGGCATGTTCAGTGCCCCCGATGTCTCACCCCAGAGCTGCTTTCTTCAGTCTGTGTGACTTAGTCCCTCTCAGACCTGCCTCGGGAATCTTGTTGCCTAATGAATGGCTTTTGCAAGGTCAAGAGTCTTGGAGATTAGATATAGTTTGACTCTTTGTTACCCATAAATTTGAGTGGAACCTTTCGATCCTGCTCACACAATGGTCTTATTTAGGGCTGGGGATATTGTTCAGTGCCACAATGCCTGCCTGGCCAGCGTGAGGTCCTAGGTTTGATTCCTGGTGCCAAAAAAACAAGACTTAACCCCCTAGTGTGTGCTGTGCATGAGCTCCTTTGTCCTCAGGACTCAGAGATCAGACTTCTTTGCCTCCTCTGCAAAGACTTCTGAGGTTTCTGTCAGCTAGTTAAGCTCTCTGGACTCTGATTACGATCCCTCCATTACAGTCACCTTCATTTTATATTCTATTAATATAGTGCAGTGTCTGTTTCTGGCCCCTCACTAAGTGGGAGGTGGCACAGGTGCTTATTGAGATGTGGCATTGACTGAGCCCAGGTGGGCTTTGCTGTTTCCCCCTGGCGGGTCATGTCAGTCCCAGGTACGCTCCGTGACCACCTGCACTCTGCCTTCGCAGACCTCTGCCCAGCAGGCTCTGATGGGGACCATCAACACCAGCATGCATGCTGTCCAGCAGGCCCAGGACGACCTCGGCGAGCTCGACTCGCTGCCACCTCTCGGCCAAGATATGGTAAAGAGTGATCCATGGATTCTGAATTCAAACGGTTAGGTGGCTAGGAAGGTCTTACGTTCTTGTCTCTCTGTTGCGTCCCGAGAGAAGAGTTGTTGCCGATGGCTATGGGCAGTACCACCAGGCTGCAAGCCTGCACCCCAGGCCCCCTCCTCAGTGGCTGTGTGAATCCATCTGCTTCCCCTCTCTGAGCCTCACCCTGGTCATCCCTGCGTAGCACTGGGTGGAGTCAGGGTGATCCAGATACTCGCCCCATCTTTCACATGTACGTGTACAAGAGCTCAGTAAGCATTACCTGGCATTCCCAGTGCTCCTCAAGCTTTCGCACACCTCAGAGTCACTTTAGCAATACCTGGCTGTGCCCTCCTTCTGGCTTTTATGCCTCTGCAGGTCTGACATTGGACCTTAGAAAGTATAGTTCCAGTAATTCCCGGGATACTAATGCTGTTTTTCAGGGGACAGTGCTTTGAAACCCTTTAAGTTTCTACAGTACTGTTGAGTTGTATAGTAGGGCAGGAAGGTTGGCCCAGAGTCCTTCCTACAGCTGCTGCTAACTCTGCACCCCTCAGATGGGGGCCCGTGGGCACACAGCATTGACAGCACCGGGGAACTCATGATTGGTACCGACTCATAGGCCTGCTCATTCCTGCTGTGTCTGAATCTCAGGTCCCTGCTGTCCCTCGAGCCCGCTGACGCTGGCAGAGCACTGGCTGGGGCCTCTGTCCTGGCTCTGACACCAGCGTCCCCAGAGGGAGCTTGGAGCATCCTAAAGCCCCATCTCTGCCCACACTGACAGTGTTACAGTTGATATCCAGATTGTCCCCAAATGCTGTCACCTGTTTTGCACTGTTATCCTCTTGTTCTCCCACTTAAGGACCTGAAATCATTAAGCCTTTTGCTCTGGGAAACTTCAGAGTGAAAATGGACAGCAGATTCTCCTATCCAGACAGCCAGGAGAGACGTCTTTAAAGTATTCAGATGTAACATTCCCACTGTGCCAACTTTCAAACAATTAGAAATGCAGTCAGATGTTACGGTGCTAGATACCACAGAAGCCTAGATTGATATTCCTGTGGTGTTTTGGAAAGCTAGTCTGACTGATACGTTCATTGTAAGTGGTTGATTATGAGACAAGTCCTGAAATGCCAGAAACTAAAAATTTTGCTACTTTTGGCTTGCTTTTACTCATATATTGAATTTTTATCCATGCCTATTTTTGAAAATTTTTGGTTTCAATGGGGTCTTTTCATACATGCATATGGTTCATCCCCTTCTCTACTCCTGTTCCCTTCCTCATGTCTAATAATAGGGCTTTTACTAGTTGTAGTTTCAGACAGAATACAAGAGCTGGGAAAGTTATTAGAAGCCACTGAATTCCTATAGTAGAGAAAAAAAATGTACCAGATCTGGGTGTAATTCACAATATTCCTCATAGCCTTCAGGGGTGAAGCTAGGTGCAGACCAGAGGTCTCGGAGCATCTCAGGTTGACCAGGAAAGTTCAAAACCATTAATAACTCGCCCAAGACATAGGGGGAGTTGATGTTCCAATGTATACGTCTCTGGACACATAAGAGGGCTGTTAAGGATCTGGTGCAGGGCAACCCAGGGACCCGTTTGTTGCCAGCCCAGTCAGGACAGTGTAGCCAAACTACTGAGGTACAACTTCCCTGGTTTCCTGGGTCTTCCCGCACCCTGACTGTGTCGTGCTGTATCTGGTTTTGCAGGCATCTAGGGTGTGGGTTCAGAACAAAGTGGATGAATCCAAACATGAAATCCATTCTCAAGTTGATGCTATTACAGCTGGAACAGCTTCAGTCGTTAACCTCACGGCTGGTAAGTCCCTGGCGATATACCGTGGTTTGCCTTAGAAAAGAAAGTTACTCTGTTATTGAAACAACAGAATTTCATAAGAGAAGAATCTGTTTTTCAGCCTGTAGCTTAGTTTAGGCATTTTCTTCCAGTGATTCAGGAGAAATGCAAGGAGCATCTCGGTCCTCTCTGGAGATGTCGTGCACCGTCCTTCTTGAGCGTTTAGTTGGCTCTCCTTAGGGTCACCCAACTTCACAGTGAAGGCCTGATTCTCCCTGCTGGGAGCTGATAGCCTGAGCACCACAGTGAACACAAGACTCCATCACCCACACTTTTGCTGTCTTGCCCACGCCAGTCTCCTCTGGCATGGAAAGATCCCAACTAGGACCTGGCTATACTCCACAGAGTCCCTAGGTTTTAGAAGTGTTGAGGCCTGAGCTGCAAATGGGAACCTAGAAGAAAAAGTCTGTACAGTGCTGAGGGGAACTCTCAAAGTGCCTGTGCCATTATTTCAGCATGCGAGTCCTCCAGGGGGAGGCCCATCCTGGAGACAGCTGTGGTCCATCCTACTGTGCTCCCACAGAGCCGCACCCTGATGCTTGCAGGGTGGCATGGGATGAGCCCCCACCAATGTGTGTCTCGCTCTGCCACGCTCAGGTCTTGACCCCTTACCTCCTGCCCGCCTGGGCCTTCTTCCGCCCTCACCATCTCCCTCTATCCTGATGCCTCCCTCGCCCCAGGAGACCCTGCGGACACTGACTACACGGCCGTGGGTTGCGCCATCACCACTATTTCTTCCAACCTGACGGAGATGTCCAAGGGTGTGAAGCTCTTGGCGGCTCTCATGGATGATGAGGTGGGCAGCGGGGAGGACTTGCTCAGAGCTGCGAGGACTCTTGCTGGGGCCGTGTCTGACTTGCTGAAAGCTGTGCAGCCCACTTCCGGAGAGGTGAGTTCTCTGGTTCACACGAGGCAGCCGCATCCTCTGGGACGCTGGGCTCCAGTCCCCCACATGGTCCCTTCCACCCTCATGGTGCTTGTTCACCCCAGTAGCCCTGAGAGTTATTAACAGGGGTGCAGATACTATAGTCCAACCCATTGGGTCAGTAGAGCTCTTAGTAGGAAGTCTCCCCACAAAGGGATCTGACTGGACACACCTCCAACACCCTAACACCCATGCCACTACACGTGTAAAGAGGATACAAGTTTGTGCCCTCATCTTCATAAACCACATACCGTGAAGTTATCAGCTGACTGAGGCTCATCTAGTGGGTTCTCGATCTGTCCACCTATTGCTGGTTTATGAGACCTGAGCTGTTTCCTTACACAGACTTTACCAGGACAATTTTGTCTTCATCTGGCAAACAGTCTAAGGTTCCAGTTCATGTTTAAGAGGAGTGAGTCCTGCGTGACTCCTGTCCATGTTGCCGCTTCTCGTGTCACAGCAGAAGAAATGCGGTTTCTTCCTTTTTTATTTTTTTATGTATTTAGTACAGGGTCTCACTACACAGATCAGACCCATAGTGATCCTCCTGTTCTCAGCCTCCCAAGCGCTGAGATTACAGGCGCACGCCACCACGCCCAGTCTCCGTTGCCATCTCAATGCACAGGAGAGTGGGGCCGGCATGGTGGAAATGCAGTTTCTCCCTGAAGCGTATTCTCTGTCCACAGCCTCGACAGACCGTGCTGACTGCTGCCGGGAGCATCGGACAAGCCAGCGGGGATCTCCTGAGGCAGATCGGTGAGATCGAGACCGACGACCGATTCCAGGTAAGACATCTGCAGCCTCGCGGTCTGGAGCCGAATCTAAGCGGCGGGTGGCTCAGAACCGGGCAGGGAGAGCGCAGTGGATGATAAAGGGAATCTTCCTGGTGCTGTTGGGAGTAAGATTCTAGGGCAGCATTTGAGGAGTAAGGTTTTTTTATGTTAATTTTTAAAAAATTCTTGAATGGGAAAAGTCATTTTGCTTACCTCATATATCGTTAGCCTAAACCATTTATTTAGCTTTTCTTTTCTTTTCTTTTCTTTTTTTTTTTTTTTTTTTTTTTTTTTTTTTTTTTTTTTTTTTTTTTTTTTTTTTTTTTTTTTTGTCTTTGAGACAGGGTCTCACTTTGCAGTTCAGGCTGGCCTTGAACTCACTTTTGTAGCCCAGGCTGGTCTTGAACTCACATCGATACTCCTGCCTCAGCCTCCCAAGTGCTGGGATTACAGGCGTGCGCCATCACGCCCAGCTATTTATTTAGCTTTTCTCACTATCAATTTTCTAGGCATTTTGTACCTACCCAACATACGCCTTTGTCCACAGAGGTACCTGGGTGTCTCTCACTCGCCATGCAGAAGAACACACCCCCTTCCAATAAGTGTCCCCTAGTGTAGGACAGGCATTGAGCACACTAGCATTCTTACTATGAGAGTAGATCTCCAGCATGACGTCCTGGAAGCCTTTCTCCCCCTAGCTGGCCAGGAATAACTTTAGTATTAGTACAGTTAATTGCAGATTGCATCAGAATATCCCGTAGGCCCAAGCTGATGGTGTCCCTGTGCAGAAACCCCTTCCAGATCCTTAAATGGTCCTTGCATTGGTCTTGTTTGCTTTAACACGGGAATCTTGGCAGGCAGGTGCTTCCATGGAGATATAGCAGATTTAGCTGCTGGTCTCCTAGGCCTAATTCTCTTAGCCAGTTTATTTTCCTCAAAGATATTATTAATTCCCAAATTTTCTGTTCAAGGAGATTATGGGACCACAGAGAAAAGGGATAGATGATGTATAGTATGCCGAAGGAGAGTCACCTAGAGAGAAAACATTGTCTTGGGCTTTCACAGAGTGCAAACTGGTCAAAAAATGGCCATGACTCCTCTAGACAGTTGACACTGACAACAGTTCTACAAAGCACTGTACATGATTTCATCGTAAATCCTGAGGGGATTTGACTGACCTTGGGAGATACAAAAGTTACATGTTTTGTTATACAGGTCTTGCTTTAACGTACCCTTAACCACCCAGCAGAAAAGTTTAACCTCGAAGTATAAAACATAAAGCTTGATTAGTATGCTGAGCTATAAAAGGCTTAAATCAACAGCTTGTGACGTTGCCAGTTCTGCCAATAATACATTGCAATTATGAAATACTGGACTATGTATACAACTACTTTCCCTTAGTTCAATGAGAAGAAGTTTTTGTACCAACATTGATTAGAAAAACTGTGATGTCTACATCCTGTGCTCTGTATAACTACTACAAGGACAATAATATGCATTGTATCAATTATTGGGAATGTACTACTATCATGTTTTTGAAAAAAAAAATTAAAAAAACAATGAAAAGATTATTATTTAAGGATGGTGCAGGAGAAAGTCATCATTCTTCCTGAAAGCATCTCACACATTATTTCAGTTTTTAAAGCCTTTTCTTTTTTTCTCCTCTGACAGATTGTTTTCACTGCATTGGAATGCAAGGTCTTCCTTCCTGATGGGCTAGGGAGGCGAGTGTTGGTTCAGTGATGCTTTTGTTTGTGTGAGACCCCAAGGTAGGGCCAATGCAGTCAGAGGTCCTCGGCCTCCCTCCCCAGTGAAGGTAGCCTGTGGCTTACTCACACTGCCTCTCTTACTCTCTTTTCGTGAGTCTCAAGATCCTGTGTCAGAACTTTTCCTGGGTTCTGTATGTACTACACATTCCCAGCATTAACAAAGATTTATTTTAAGCTGGGAGACGGAGTCAGCTGCTGGGGAGTTCTAGTCAGTTCTGCCTCATGACAAACGCCTCCTTCTGCACATCCTGCGGAACCAGAGCCAGAGCCAGCGCCTGAGATTGGGTCGCAGCCTCCTCAGCAGCCACCCGTGGTCTGCCGGCCATGGAACCCTGCAAAGTAAACGAGCTTCCAGCCTTCATGAAAATGTGTAAGCAAGATCCAGGTGTCTTGCACACTGAAGAAATGCGCTTCCTGAGGAAGTGGGTGGAGAGCATGGGGGGTAAAGTACCACCCACTACTCAGAAAGCTAAACCAGAAGAAAATATCCAGGAAGAAAATGCAGAGAGGAAGAAGATGGGGGAAAACATAGAGGCAAATGAGCCACCAAGTGAGGAAAGCAATTTAGAGATGGACAGTGAAGGTGTAGTTGAGCCAGATACTGATACCCCTCAAGAAACAGGGGATGAAAACATAGGCATAACTGAGGAGATGATGGATCAAGCAAATGAAAAGATGGGCGCTGCCATGGATGCTCTAAGTGATTGTGTGAGCTACAGAAAGCCATTGACTTGTTCACAGATGCCATTAAGCTGGGTCCTTGCTTGGCCATTCTGTATGCCAAGAGAGCTGGTATCTTCATCAAATTCCAGAAGCTAAATGTTGCCATTGGAGACTGTGACAGAGCCGTTGAAGTAGATCCTGATTGAGCCCAACTGTACAAGTGATGAGGGAAGAAGCAGCCCATGATCTTGCCCTTGCTTGTAAACTGGATTATGACGAGGATGCAAGTGCGACGTTTAAAGAAGTTCAGCCAAGGGTGCAGAAAATTGCTGAACATCGGAGAAAGTATGAGCAAAAACGTGAAAAATGAGAGATCAAAACAAACAGGGTTCAGAAGGCTCGAGAAGAGCCCAGAAAAGCCCAGAGGGAGGAAGAAGCCGAACGGCAATCAGGAGCACGGTATGGCTCTTTTCCAAGCGGCTCTCCTGGTGATTTCCCAAGAGGGATGCTGGGACATGAGCGGGCATGACAGCAGTGCCTGGGCTTAAGAGATTCTTAGTGATCCAGAGGTCCTTACAGCCATGCAGGACCTGGAAGTTGTGGTGGCCTTCCAGGATGTGGCTCAGAATCCTGCAAATGTGTCAAAATATCAGAGTAATCCAAAGGTTAGGAATCTCATTAGTAAATTGTCAGCCAAATTTGGAAGTCAAGCATAATGCTCGTCTGACAAAGCCCTTCCTAAAAGAAAAGGAACCTGGATGTCACAATAATACAAACCAGTGTACCTCTGACCTCATGAGGAGAGCTGGGGTGCTTTGAAGATGATCCCTTCCCCGCCTCACCAAATGGAGCTGAAGTGTTTTACAGTATTTTTCCATTAGGGTATTAATTCAGATAATGTTTTCTTACTAGGAATTACAAACCATAAATACTTTTTGTTTTGGTACTGGGAATTGAACTCAGTGTGTCACATTTGCCAGGCAGGCACTGTGTCACTGAGCTATATCCCCAGCCTTTAAATACTTTTTAAACCTTAAAAAATATTTAAAACATTCAAAAGATCTATTAATCCCTACATTTTTCTTAATCATTTTTAGATTTTTTTCCCCCTTTGAATTACTGGATAAGGAAGATACTTTATGAACATTTATGGATTTAGTAGGAATAAAATGAAGTTTTATTGGGTGGGAAGCAAATCTCATTTAAGAAGATAAAGTTTGAGTTGGATATATGGTTACTAAGGCATTTCGATTTTTAATGATTTTTTTTTTAAGATGATTTATTTCAGTTAACTATTGGGACCACCATTATTTGATTATGATCTGGTTAGGGAC
>PVKN010020854.1:0-15637 GCA_004027915.1 Capromys pilorides
TTAAGTGACTCAGCAGGGGCCAGACTCCTTACTTTATAAACATGCTGAACCTGTGCAAGAAGGTACTGAGATGATGTGAGTGCTGCACCCTACTCTCCCCTTTTTGCTCTCCTTGTTTGGTGTCTGCTGCTGCCTTGAAATATTGCCCCTATGCTATGCCAACCTGCCTTGGAGCCAGCTGATTATGGACTGAAACCTCCACAAATTGTGAGCTAAATAAACCTTAACTTTTTTTCTTTTGTCTTTTTAAGACAGTCTTGCTACGCAGTTCAAGCTGGCCTTGAGCTCACTTTGTAGCCCAGGCTGATCTCAAGCTCACAGCAATCCTCCTGCCTCAGCTTCCCTAGTGCTGGAATTACAGGTATGTGCCACCATACCTGACTTTAGTTGCTTTTTTTTTTTTATTTTTTATTTGGTGGGACCAGTGTTCAAACTCATGACCTTGCACTTGCCAGGCAGACACTTGCGCCACGGAGCTATCTCCCCAGCCCCTCATTACTTTTTTAAATAAGCATACAATAAATATTAAAAATACAATACTTAATTTTTGTGATTTTTCCTCTTAAGCACTTCGTACAATATAGTAAAACTCCTAAAATTAATAATTCATCAATAGAAATATTCTAAAGATTAAACATGGGTTTGACACATCCATCTTTATGGGCCTTTATAACAAAAATGTATTATGCTCTGTTAATGTGAAATTTCAGTTGGTCTGACTTTGACCCATTCAAACCTTCAAGGATCCTTACAATTGGCTTGCTATTTACAGTTCTGGTCAATACTGCAAGACAGGACTTGTACTTTTGAGGACATTTTTACTAAATGACCAGCTGTAATAACAGATTTTTTGTTTCATACAGCTAGCTGTAGGTTCTGAGGACCTTCCTTCAAGGATAGTTCCAGGAGAGGCAAGGGAGGTAATATTGACAGATGGTGTGGTATCCCGTGATTCCAGTGTTTCCCCCTCAAAGAATTTGACAGAGATGGTTGATGAATTTAATAGCTTAGCATTTATTGAGAAAAAGAGAATGAGAAGAAAGAAAAGGAGAGGAAAAGGAAAAAAAATAAAAAAGAAGATACTGGCTTCTGCTGGCTCCCACCGCAGTGTACAGTGCCAGGCATCAGCTGGTCAGGTCCTTCCATACTGGCTTCTCTTGCCACGCTCTCTGCCTTCTCCATTAATCATGCTTGAACATCTGAGCTCGCTGCCTACACAGATGGATTACAAAGGCCAGAAACTGGATGAATAGATGTTTCAAATGTTATTTTCTCTGCAATAGTTGGATTTATCTATGGGTATGTGGCTGAACAGTTCGAGCGGACTGTATATATTGTTATGGCTGGATTTGCTTTTTCTGGTTTGCTGACTCTTTCTCCATGGCCTATCTATTGCTGACATCCCCTCAGATGGTTACTTGTTCAAGAATCTGGCCCAGAAGACAAGAAATCAGGGGAAAGAAAAATTAATAGGCATGCTAAAAATAATTGATTGGGTTTTCATGGTTCAACACCTGCTTTTATTTCCTGTGAGATGAGCTAAATTGCTTTCAGACCCAAAACATGATGAGCTAAAACCAACCACCTATACTCTTAGAGCCCAGCTATGTATAGACTTAATTCTTTGTGTCATTTCTAACTCACTTTGGACCTAAAAATATCTAAGACTCTATATTGGTAATCTTGTTCAGAAATGAAGAACAGAAAACACAAATATGCAGTGTTTCTTTCAGACATGCTTAAATAAATAAATGTCTCGTAAACAAACAAACAAACAAAAGAAGATACTGTATGTCCTGCATTCAATACTGCCACTATAACAACAAGGACAAGTGCTGGGCCTGGTGGCATATGCTTGTAATCCCAGCACTTGGGAGACTGAGGCAGGAGGATTGTTGTGAGTTTGAGAACAACCTGGGCTACAAAGAGAGCTCAAAGCCAGCCTGAACTGCAGAGTGAGACCGTGTTTCAAAAAGAAAAAAAAAAAAAAGGGCTGGCAAGACGGCTCAGTGGTCTAAAGCACCTGCCTAGGAAAGTTTAGGCAAGCGCAGGGATCATGGCTCGATCCCCGGCACCACATGCTGCACCAGTCCCACCCCCAGGTCAGGGTGAGTCAGCCATAACACAAATAAATAAGGTTTTAAAAAATTAAAAATAAAAATAAAATAAAGAAAAAAAATAAGGGGAAGTAGCCAGAAGGCCCAAAGGCCCCAACTTTTATATCTTCTTTGGAGGTCAGATCTATACTGTCCTATGCAGAACTCCAAAGCTGCTGCTCTGTGCATGCATCTAGGCTGTGATTTGACAGCCATTAGTGACTGATAGGTCATTTGCAGTACCCAGCCTGATTTGCCATTCCTGAATCTCCTACCTCTTTTCCTCCAGAGAGACATAAACCCCCATAATTATTTTTGAAGTGCTGAGGGAATGGGCCATTTTCTTTTTACTTTTTTTCTTAATGTACCAGAAATCGAACTAACCACCTTGTGCTTGGCCACCATCTTTTTTTTTTTTTTTTTTTTTTTTCAGAACTAGGGATCGAACTCAGGACCTTGCACTTGCCAAGAAGGCACTTGTGCCCCTGAGCTATCTCCCCAGCCCCTCCATCTTCTTATTCAGTATATTTTACCTATGATTTTTTTTTTTTTTAAGACAGGGTCTTGCTGTGTAATTCCAGTTGGACTTGAACTCACTGTGTACCCCAAGCTGGTCTTTAATCCTCACCATTCCTGGCAGATGTTACATTGCAAAGAAATGGCTCTCAGGTTCTTGAGAAACATTTCTGGACTGAAGAAGATTTGTATCTCAAAGGGCTGTACTCAAACAGGCAGGAAAAAGGTTAGAAATAACAAGCTTTCTAAAGTAGGAAGTTAAAAAAAAAAAAAGTAGGAAGTCAGGAGCCAGTCAGAAAGAAACTAAAATTTATTTATTTATTTAGTCTTTTTTTGTTTGTTTGTTTGTTTGTTTTTTTGGAGACAGGGTCTCGCTAGGCAGTTCAGACTGCCCTTGAGCTCACTTTTATAGCCCAGCTGGTCTCTAACTTGCACCGATCCTCCTGCCTCAGCCTCTCAAGTGCTGGGATTACAGGTGTGTGTCACCACGCCCTGCAGAAACAAATTTAATTGAGCTGAAGGGACCATTAACTATTATGGTCAACCATGCTTCTTTCTTTCTTTCTTTCTTTCTTTCTTTCTTTCTTTCTTTCTTTCTTTCTTTCTTTCTTGAAGGTTTTAGGTTTTTTTTTAAAAAAAGCCTGTAGGGCCATCCAGATAGCTCAGCAGACTAAAAGCACCTGCTTAGGCAGAGTGCAGCAGCTGGGATTTGATCCCCTGTGTGTTGTGCTGGCCGACCCCGGGGTGCGTTGAGATGGTGATTGAGACTGGGTGTGATGGCTCATGCCTGTAATCCCAGCACATGGGAGGCTGAAAACAGGAGAATCACTATGAGTCTAATCTGCATGGTGAGATCCTGGAGATCCTGTACTAAATACATTAAATAAATAAATAAAGTTTCTGCTTTCTAAACAGAAGGATTGCAAAACTCAGGCATAATATAATTTGACATAAGTACCTTGTATGAATGAATGGGAGAAGATTATATGATTATAGTAAAAACTTCCTTAAAGAAAAATAATCTGCTCTGTGGTTTCCAATTATACTTTCACCATTGCACTACAAAGTAGCATCATGTCTGGTTATTATAGAAGAGATGTTTGTTTTTTGTTTGTTTGTTTTATTTTTGTTTTTTTGTGGGACTGGGATTTGAACTAACACCTTGCACTTGCCAGGCAGGCACTTGTGCCGCAGAGCTATCTCCCCAGCCCCCAGAAGAGATGTTTTAAAGGCAAGAGGTATTTATATTTTACCCCTTGGTGCTGACACTTACTTCAGAGTCTGACATGCTACTTGCATAATCCTGACTCTGAGGCAATTCCACAGTTCACTGCAGTTCAAGAACAGAGAAAAATGGAGAGAAGTGGGGGGGGGAGTGAGATTGTATGGCAGGGACAACTTTAACCAGTGGAATAAAAAAAAATCGTATTTGGAGTTGGCATGGAGCAGTAAACCTGCTGTGGACATGTGCACTGTTCACTCAGACATGAAGATTCCAGAAGAGGCAGATACTCTGCTGCACACTCCCACATTGACATAGTGGGCAGGGTGGGGTGTGCCTGCCTTGGCCCACAATCTGTCCTGCACATCCTCTATTGTTTGTTTCATTTTTAGAGACAGGGTCTTGTTATATAGTTCAGCCTGGTCTTGAACTCACAGTGGTCTTTTTTTTTTTGAGACAGAATCTCATAGTCTAGACTGGCCTTGAACTTACTATGTAGCACAGGCTGGCCTTAAATTCAGATATCTTCCTACCTCAGCCTTCTGAATGCTAAGATTACAGGTGTTGTCCACAACACCCAGGTTAAACTGACAGCTTTCAATGGTCTTCTCTGGGTATAAGATTATAAATGACCTTTCTGTGATCAATATTATTTGTCATCCCAAAGGATGATCTGGTGATAATTTTAAAAATTTCTATATGAGGCAGGAACAAGGAAGTGTAAAACAGTCAATTATGGGATTTTTCTAAAGAAAGGCTTTTTATGGCTGGGAATATAGCTCAGCAGCATAAGGACCTGCCTGGCAAGCACAGGGTCGTGAGTTCAATTCCTGATACAAAAAAAAAAAAAAAAAAAAGTTCTTACTACAAAAACCTTCACTGAGAGCAGTGTACTACATGAATGGCTATAGAGTCAGGAATGTCATCTTTTTTAGATTTACGTATTAGGAAATAATTTTTTAATTTTTTTTTTTTTTTTTTTTGGTTATTTGAGATAGGGTTTTGCTATGTAGTTCAGCCTGGCCTTGAATTCACTATGTAGCCCAGGCTGGCCTCAAACTCATGCTAATCCTGCTACCTCCACCTCCTGAGTACTGGGAGCCCATACCTATGCCACTGTGTCTGGCAAAAAATTTAAAAACTTTTTGGGAAGCTATAAAACTGTTTTCCACAGCACCAGCTTAATATTCTCACTAGCAGTGTACTCAGGAACATACTGGGTTATCTTTATTCTTGAGTTGTAGTACTTTCTACATTCTAGGTTTAAGCCCCTTATTAGATGTATGATGCACAAACCTTTTCTCATTAAACAGGTGGCTTTTTGTGGTGTTTTTAATTTTGATGAGGTCCAGTTTATCTAGTTTTTATTTTGTTGTTTGTACTTATGTTATCACAATCTAGAAAATAGTCCCTCTCCTAAGGTTGTTAAATTTATGTCCATGCTTTCTTCTAAAAGTGTTGATAGCTTTTATGTTTACATTAAATTTATGCTGTAAGGTAAGGAGCTCAGCTGTATCCTGTCTCAACCTCCCACAATTTTAGGATTATAAGTATATGCCACCACATTTGGCTCCCAACTTCTTCCTTCTGCATATGGATTGCAAATTGCCTCAGTGGTCCTACCTAGTTGCACTGCTCTGGCACCTTTGTCAAAGATCACTTGAGAAAATGTGAAATATGAGGGCTTATTTCCACACTCAGACCTTATTTAACTGTTTATCCTAAATTTTATCTTTTTGAGACAGGGTCTCACACACTCAGACCTTATTTAACTGTCTATCCTAAATTTTATCTTTTTGAGACAGGGTCTCACTATGCAGTTCAGGCTGCCCTTGAGCTCACTTTTGTAGCCTAGGCTGGTCTGGAACTCACACTGATCCTCCTGCCTCATCCTCATGTCTTGATTAGCTTTGTAGTGAGCAAATTTTCAAATTGGGAAATGTGATTCCTTCAATTGTTTCAAGACTGACTCCAATCTTCTACTGTGTGTATAGTTACTCAATTCTCATCTTAAAAACACATCAACCATGCTTTCACCGTTTCTATCTTTTGTTTGTAGTACCAGGGATTGAATTCAGGACCCTGTGCTTGCTAAGCAAGTGCTTCTTCTACTGAGTTATCTCCCCAGCTCCAACTCTCACCCAGTTTCTTCACAAGGCAGTAAATGCATGCTTGTATCAATGTCTGGATGTGTGGATATGATGAAGCCTTGGAATCCTTGAGAGGAACAGTAATTTGGCCTAGTTAGCATCTCAGTGATCCTGAAATTATTTAGCAAGTAAGTGAGACCATCTCACAATACATTTACTTAAAAAGGGGATTTCAGATATGGTGTGAAAGCCTTAGGTTCAATCACTATTATTGGAAAAAAAAGAAAAAGAAAAAAAGCTTTTTATTTTTTGTTTTTTTGAGACAGGGTCTCGCTATGCAGTTCAGGCTGGTCTTCAGCTCACTTTTGTAGCTCAGGCTGGTCTTGAACTCCCATCAATCCTCCTGCCTCAGCCTCCCAAGTGCTGGGATTACAGGTGTGTGCCACCACGCCTGGCTATAAAAAAGCTTTTTAAAAGACAACTCCTACCCTCAAGAAATTCAGGATTCTGACAGTGTTCTTTTCAGTCTATAAGGTTATTTCCAGGCTGTTAACCATATGACCACAACCATTTCTTCTTTTTTTTGTGTGCAAAGAATTGAACTCAGGATCTTGCTAGGCAGATGCTATGGTGCTATTTTCTCCCTCAGACTTTCATTAGCATACTTTTGATACACAGTACATATATTAATGGTGGGAGAACTGGAGAGGTTTTTTTTCTTTCTTTTTTTTTTTTTTTTGTGGGACTAGGGTTCAAACTCACAACCTTGCACTTGCCAGGCAGACACTTGTGCCATGGAGCTATCTCCCTGGCCCCTAAAATTTTTTAAGTTATGGCCAGCTCAGCCTGCCCTGGGGGTGGGGCTGGCGCAGCAAGTGGTGCCGGGGATTGAACCATGGTCCTTGCAGTTGCCTAAGCTTGCCTAACTAGGTGCTTTAGACTGCTGAGCTATCTTGCCGGCCTGATGGTGGGAGAACCGGTACATCACATATCACATGATGACCCTTTTTATTACTGTTTCCCTTCTATCTCCTGCACTCTCAGGACCCCTTTCCATTCTTTCAAAGAACAGATTCTGATTCATTCACTGTATGCCGTAATTGTTTGTTTACAAGATGATGAGGAAGACGTGACATCTGTACAAGCCAGGTCATTGAGCTCAATCAGGTCACGCAATAGTCAGTGACACAGAAACAGGCTCGATGCCTGAAAGACATGCAATAACATTTAATTTTTTATTTTCAGGGATGTTTCATTTATATACATTTTCATTATATGGACGCTTAAGACTATAAGCAAAGGCACATTATAATTTTTATTGTACATTTGTAGCACATGATGATTACATTCATCACGGGGAGGTGGTACATGTGCACAGCACATCTTAAAGTTCTTTTATGTTCCCTTCTCCCTTTCTCAGCTCTAGCACATTTTAGACTTTGAGGACTCGAGGTCTGTCTTATAGACTTGTGTTACAAACCCTTCATTAATAGGCTGCTTTGGATTATTTAAGCTACAGCATATCTATAAGCTATCTGGTTTTTCTTAGTATTTCCTCCTTTATGGCTCTAGGAAGTCAAGAAAAGAAGTTAAGTTTTACGTGAAGTGAACAGGAAGTGGGGAAGGCTGAGAAAACTGCAGGGAGGCAGAGACTGTGAGCCTCCAGGGGAATCTTGCATCCTTGGGCTGGAGGGTAGCAGAGTCCCCTGCACTGTGTGATACAGACACAAACCTGAGCTAGACACACACGGTTCATGACTTCAACCTGAACGAGACTGAATTAGGCCAAATTCTTGTAAAAGACAAAAAAATACCCTCAGTCATTTTGTTTTAACCACAAGTATTTATTCACAGATTGAACAATACAATTTTAATGGAACAGTAAGGCACCACTGTGGATTAAAACAGTTTGCTTTACAGCCAAAGGGAAAGAAAAGCCATAATCTTAGGAACTTTAAATATGCAAACCAAGGAGCTATAGGCTCCTAACAGGTCACTATCAGACAGTTCTTCTCATTCCTATAATTCTTCTATTACTTCACTTTGATTATGAAGCCAGACTGCTTCCTCATGCATTTATACTGATGCTATCCAGCCTGGCAACTCTTGTTCCCGTTCCCCACCTTTGTCCAGCCCTTTCCCGGTATGTTTAGCAGTTCCTCTCCTTAAGAGTTGTTTGCACATCTTGGAGAGCAAAGGGAACAAGCAAGCAGCCAGCCACAGAAAATCAGCTAAGGGCAAATGCACAGATAAGGGGACTCACAAGACAAAACAGCAATGGCCCGATGCAATGGGATCTAAGCTGGCTTTGGCAGAGAAGTTGCTCAGGTTCACTCAATGGCCTTAATGCCATGAGTGCCAGACCCCTTGTCCCCAAGGGATTAGCCATGGTCTAGACAGCAGCTAGGAAGGTCATGCAACCAGGCAGCTAAGACAACACATTCAATGCTTTGGGCTTGTAGTAGGAGCTGACTATGGCTTCCGCACTAACAACTGCCAAGTGTAAAACTCATGAAGAATTCTCTGCAGAACTTCAAGACACTGAAATTAATCTTTTTTTTTTTAAATTTTATTTATTTATTTATTTATTTGTTTGCTTGTTGTGTTTGTTTGTTTCTTTATCCATTCATTTTGTGGCTGGCTCAGCTTGCCCTGGTGGTGGCGCTGGCGCAGCATGTGGTGCCGGGGATCGAACTGCAGTCCCCGCAGTTGCCTGAGCTTTCCTAAGCAGGCGCTTTAGACCACTGAACCATCTCGCCGGCCCCACTGAAGTTAAATCTTTAATTCTCTTGGATTGGAATAAGTTAGGCACTTCCGTGACACTAGTCGCTCTACTTGGAAGTGTGAAGGGAGAAACTTTCCAGTGTCATCACACTGAGACATATGTCACGCTGCAGTGAGTGCAGGAGATGCTGTGGGTTCCTGGGTTCCTTCCTCAGAGAGTCACGAGGAGGTCCCAACAACTGTCTGCACAGACATTCTGGGGGTGACGGTAACCTAAAGCTAAGCAGATCTGCAGAGTTATGACTACCTCTGAATACTCAGCATGGCACTCAGTAGAGAAGCCATGTTGGTTCATAAGCTGAGATTAAGAAGCCAGAGGTAGAGCGACCTGGGCAAGCCACTAAAGTGATCCTTCAAGGACATTTCCATCCCGAAGCCCTTTGATGACAAAAGTGCAAGAGACAAGAAAGGATCACATTCTTCTAAGGGAAGTGTTGGTTCCTGAAAGCTCCTAGAATGGCAGCATCCCAGAGACCCATTTAAGAGGAAGGTAGATAAAAACCACCAGACCATTGAACCATCTTGCCAAGTCAGAAAGAGATTAATAGGCTGCATGAGGTGCCAGATAGAACAGGGGGAACTATGAGGCTCAGTAAAAAGCAAAGAGGCTAAAAGGCAGGCTAGATGTAGGGAAATGGAAAGTCAAAGAGGCACACCAGGATGCAACAGAATGCCAGAATTCTGCTGCAGGAAAGGCAGCACAGCTACATCTCCACCCAGTGAGAGCTCTGCTGGCCCACTCTGGGTATGATGCCCTCTCACCTTTTCAGACTGGATGGACCTAAGAATTTCACAGTAGAAGAGGGAAAGATGGTGCTGAGAAAGAGGTGGTAGGCAGCTACTGAGCAGAAACACTGGGAGTACTCTTCTGTAAGGCAGGTTTATACACAAGGTGGGTCTGGATGGGCAGAAGTCTGGGGTCATCATGCAACAGCAGTGGTACTTCAGGAGAAGGGGAATGATGGGAAGAGGTGGGGCAGGTGGATAGGAGGACTCTTGAAGTTCCAGTTCTTAAATACTAGACAGCAAGGAATAGTTTGGTCTGTGTCCCTAGTGAAGAAACCGGATGCTCATTTTCTGTTCTACATCCACCTTCTCTAAAACCTGGAGTAAGAAATCCAAACTGAGTTATAGTCAGGATAAAAAAACATCCCAAGTATATTCCCAAATAATAGTTTCTCCTCCCTCCAGTGCAATAAAATTTAACTTTTTTGGAACAAGATATAACTGACCTTAACAAACTCTGTAAAAGATATGGCACTGTCCCCGTCCTGGTCAGCCTCCTGGATGGTCCTGTCTGCAATGCTACCCAGCTGCTCATCTGAGATGTTCACACCAACCATCATGCGCAGCACCTACAAGATCAAGAGGTGGGCATTGGCGGGAGCCTGAGAATCAGCGGGACTTTACTAGGATTAGAGAGAAAGCTGCCCCAACTCCTTTTCCTCTGATACACATTTAACAGCTAGAAAGCTAGCTTCTTCTCACCTAGGCTATGCTAATGAACTCAACCAAGTCACTGAATAGGAAGGTAAAGCCTACGGGAGAGTCCTTTGCATTTTGTTGGTCCCCATTCCTCCTGCACAGGATACAGCCATGGTACCTGGTGGCACAGCAGCCATCCTGAGGCCATGAGGTATATTATATGTGCTGTGTGCCAGAGCAAGGCATCTACCAGGCACCTGGACAGCACAGCTAGGCACCTGAATATTATTCAGGTACTATACCACCCTAAACAACCTTTTGCCAGACTTCTGTTGCATAAGGCAAACAAGATCATTTTAATAAAACTTTCTGGAATCCTGTCCCAATGCAGTCCCATTTAGAGGAGGTGCATTAAGCCAGGCTATGTCCCAAGAAACATAAAGGGTTAACTCTTCAAGGGTTACTGTACATGCCAAGTCCTCCTCTTAGAAAAATAATATCTTTATTTCTTTGAGATAGGTTATTGCTATGTATGTAATCCACACAGGCTTAGAACTTGCTCAAACAGGCCAATCTGTCTTCCACCATTTCTAGTGCTAGGATTACAAGTGTATGTCACCATGCCCACCAATAATTAAAGGACTTTCAGAATTGAGTAAAGAACTTAATACTATTTCAATAAATATTTTATTATTAAACTTAATGAAGAACCTCACTGGCCACCACTGGAATTGAACCCTGGGCTGTGCAAAGTGCTCTACCATTAAGCTACATCCCCAGCACTCTTCCCCAACCCTTTTAAAAAATGTATTTCAAGATGATTACTAAATGGTACAGGATAGCTGAGAACTTGCTAAGATTTAAATTTTTTTAAAAAAAATCTTTATTTATGTATTTGGTATAGGGTCTCACTATGCAGCTAAGACTTGTAGTGATCCTCCTGTCTCTGGGATGGACAGCCACCCCTGCACTGGGATCTCTGGTGTGTACCACCATGCCCTGTTTCAGTGGCCAGCTCACCATGGAGCTGGCATGGCATGCAGTACAGGGATCAAACCTGGGTCCTTGTGCTTGCCAGGCAAGATCTTAAGACTGCTGAGCTATCTTCCCAGCCCCTTGCCTGGAGTTTTAAAAAAAGAAGTATTGTACTGAGGTTTGAGCTCAAAGCCTGTGCATGCTAGGCAAGTGCTCTATTACATTCCTAGCTCTCTGTTTTGTTTTCTAAGATGGAGGGCTCACTATATTGCCCTCGCTGGGCTCCAGCTCTTGGGCTCAAGTGACCTGGTTGTCTCAGCCTCTCAACTCAAGCAGTTGCCATTAATTTGTATGTGTCTTTATACTCAGTTACATATCAGCTAAAATTTGTACGTTTTAGGTAGGCACGTATGCCACTGAGCTATCTCCCCTGTACATTTTAGGTACAAAATGTACAACTGAAAGATGAATAAAAAAGGGCAGATCTAGTTAAAGACCACTTGGGCCAAGCCACTGCTATCTTCCCTGACTGAATGGTCAAACAGATGAATCCCTCCTCACACTGCAGCCTCTTTAGATCTCAGTCCCGTTATTTTCTAAGTATTTTTTATTTTTATTTATTTATTTTTGTGGGACTGGGATTCAAACTCATGACCTTGTGTTTGCCAGGCAGGCACTTGTGCCATGAAGCTATCTCCCCAGCCCCATCTAAGTATTTTTTATTTATTTAATTTTATTTTTTGAGATAGGGTCTCACTATGCAGTTTGGCCTGGCCATTGCTCACTTTTGTAGCTCCCAAGCTGGTCTCGCACTCACAGAGATCTTTCTGGCTCAACTTCCCAAGTGCTGAGATTACAGGCATACACCACCACACTGGGTCCTAGGGGTGGGCACCCACATCGGGGGCTGAGACCACATAGTATGTAGAGCCAGGGATTGAACTCGGGTCCTTGTGCTTGCCAGTCAGTAGGTGCTTATGCCTCTGAGATATAGCTCTGGCCCCAGTATTTTATATTTAGAATCTCACAACTGGGTTATGTCCGTACAGGTTATAGGGCAAGCAGCAAGGGTGGGACAGCTGTGGTACATCCTAAATGTCACTGCATCTGGTCTACTAATGACCTGAGGACCAGCTTCTTGAGTGCTGGAACTAAAAGCCTAAGAATCCACGCCTGGCTGGTGAGAGCTTCTGTTTTGTTTTGGTTTTGAGACAGGGTCTTGCTACAAAGTTCAAGATGGCCTGGAACTCATTGTATAGCCCAGGTTGTCCTTTAATTTATGGTGATCCTCCTATGTCAGTCTCTCCCAAGTGCTGGGATTATAGGTGTGCACCACCATGCCTAGCTTAGTGAAGGTTTTAGTACATACTCATTGTCAACCTAAGAAAAGTTCCATTTCTGGTTTTAGTGTTTGCTTTAGCACCACAGATATTTCTGCTTTTATAAGTTTTAAAAATTATGAATTAAACACTTTTTACAATGGAAAAGACCAACTTTTTTCCTTAGTGTGTTAACACAGTTATGACTAATCTTTAAATTTCAAGTACAAACACACCTTGGCTATAATATGACCTCGTATATTATTGTATTCAGTGTCTTATTAATTATTATTATTATTATTATTATTATTATTTAATTTTTTTTTATTTTTTGGTCTTTCTGAGACAGGGTCTCATTATGCAGTTCAGGCTGGCTTTGAGCTCACTTCTGTAGCCCAGGATGGTCTCGAACTTGCACTGATCCTCCTGCCTTAGCCTCCCCCTCCCAAGTGCTGGGATTATAGGTGTGCGCCACCATGCCTGGCTTTTTTTTTTTTCTTCATAGACAGGGTCTTGCATGTAGCCCAAGCTGGCCACAAATTTTTGACAATACTCCTGCCTCAGCTTCCTAAGTGCTAGGAATACAGATGTACATCATTATGTCCAGCAATATTTTCTTATCTTTTTTTTGGCAGGGGGGGGGTGGTAAGAGACAGTATGGGGGAACAAACTTAGGGGTGTTCTACCATTGAGCTATATTACCAGCCTTTTAAATTTTTAATATAGGTTGTTACTAACATCACTAAGTTGCTCAGGCTGGCCTCAAGCTCGCAATTGTCCTACTTCTGCATTTTGTGCAGCTGGGATCACAGGCACAGCCACAGTGTCCAGTTTGTTTTAGAATTTTTATACCTATGTGAATAGAAGAGGTTGAGATGCAACTTTCTTTTCTTATATTACATAATGCTTTTATGTCAAAGTTATACTAGTCCCACAAAATGATTAGGGAACACAGCAGTGTCTTTATTGAAGTAAAAGTGATACACAACAGTACCTCTTAAAAAATGACTTCCCCAAAAATTAAAAAAAGAGAACCAATCTTCCAAAAGTTCAACCAGGATATTTTACAAGAATCATATTAAGAACATATGACTCACTGGGCATGGTGGGACATGCCTATAATTCCAGCACTCAGGAGGCTGGGACAGGAGGATCACTGCAAATTTGAGGCTATCCTGGCCAACAAAGTGAGTTCAAGGTCAGCCTGAACTACATATTGATATCCTCAGGAGCGCATCTATAGCAACTCCCAGTCAGACAAAACCTTTGAGAAACAGTCAAATCGCTTGTATTCCTACTTCTTTGCACTGAGCTATGCACCCAGCACTTTTAAATTTTGAGAGGGAGGGATTTTTTTTAAGTGATTAAAGAAAAAAGCCATTTATTTGGTACAAGGTCTTGCTAGGGCTTGGACTTTTAGTGATCCTCCTGTCTCAACTTCTCAGTGCTGGGATTATAGGCATGTGCCATCATGCCTGTTTTTGCTGTCTGGCATAGCATATCTGGTACTGGGGATTGAACTTGGGTCCTTATGTTTGCCAGGCAGGCACTTAAGACTGCTGAGCTAACGCTTCAGCCCAGATACTTTTTTTTGGTAATACAGATATCTGTGAATAACTATTTTCAAGGGTAATGCACATGAAGACTAAAATTAGGTCAATAATTTTTTTGATATAGTGAGGTGTGGTGGTACACACCTATAATCCCAACACGCTTGGAGGAGGCTGAGGCAAGAAAATGAGTTCTAGTCCAGCCTGGGCAACTGGGAGGTCCCTATCTCAAAATAAAAAAGGGCTGGGGATGTAGCTCAGTCCAAAGGTCCAGGATTCAATCCCTTGTGTTACAAATAAAAATAACTACAAATGAATAAATAACAAAGTTTTGTTATATATATTTCATACACTACTTATACCTTAACTACATTATGTATTTTATAGGTCGCCCAAGATAATTCTCTTGATCTTACCCAGGCAAGCCAAAAGGCTGGACACCCATGATCTAAACCTATGTCACACATTTCAGCTTTTAGCTCTTGGGGCATACAATGAGCTTTTAAATAGTGGAGATGTGTCTGGGATGACTCAATGAGCCAGTACAACTCCGCCTTTTATCTAGTATAGGACTCTGAACACAGTAGGTGTTAAATAAATGCTTGGTGAGAGAACAATTTCTGCCCACAAAAATATGCAGCCAGGGTGCTGGCCCCGCCCCTGGGGTGCCGCTGAGATGGTGATTGAGACTGGGCATGGCGGTGTGTGCCTGTAATTTCAGCTCTTGGGAGGCTGTAAACAGACGGATCACTACAAGTCCAATCTAGTAGTGAGACCCTGAACAACCTGTAGACCTTTCCCTAAAATACAATAAATAAATTAATAATAATAATAATAATAAATAATAATAACAATGCGGCCAGGGCCCAAAATGTAAGCCTCCCCAGAGTGCTCCCACACACCTGTAACAGCTCGTCACGGGAGATCTTGTCATCTTTATCCAAATCATACAGCCGGAAAGCAACTGGTAGGAAAAAACTGGAGTTAGTGAACTTCTGTAGCATTCTATCCCTTCTCAAAGAAATAAACATGTACAGAATTTTCCAAGACAACTGCCATGGCATGTAGAACATTTAAACACATTGTAACAATTAAGAAATGGGGGGGCAGGGAGATAGCTCCATGGCACAAGTGCCTGCCTGGCAAGTACAAGGTCATGAGTTTGAACTCCGGTCCCTCCCACCCCAAAAAAATTAAGAAATGGATACTTGGTCAGGCCTGGTGGCCCATGCCTGCAATTTTAGTACTCAGGAGGCTGAGGGAAAAGGATTGGAATGAGTTTAAGGCCAGCCTAGACTACATAGCAAAATCCTCACTCAAAAAAACAAAAAACAAAAAGGGCTGGTAAGATAGTTCAGTAGACTAACTGCCTGCTTTGGCAATCACAGGGATCAGGGTTTGATCCCTGTCCCTGTCCCTGGGGCTCAGTGCTAAGGAGGCTGAAAACAGGAGGATCACTATGAGTCCAATCTATGTAGTATGACCCTGTACCAAATACAAAAATTTTTAAAAAAGAAAAAGCTCAGAATGATCTACCTGTCTCAAAAAAAAGGAGGGGGGGGCAGAGGGGTACATGGGATAGATACTTGCTGACATGGTAGAGTTGATAGAATGTGTTCTATTTTCCAACCAGTAAGAAAATTTCATAAAAAGGAAGTCC
>PVKN010020855.1:0-15765 GCA_004027915.1 Capromys pilorides
CAGGCTGGCCTTGAGCTCACTTTTGTAGCCCAGGCTAGTCTCAAACTTACACCGATCCTCCTGCCTCAGCTTCCCAAATGCTGGGATTACAGGGGTGCGCCACCACGTTCGTCTGGTTTAAACACCTTTTTCGTTGGCTTCAGAAATGAATGGGTTTCACTGTAGCCGATTTGTACATGCACATAACATGCTTTGGTCATTTCCCCCTTCCTTTCTTGCCTTGTCCTCCCCCACTTCGGGGGCTTTAGTGCCTATATACATATGTATATTTTGGTCATGTTCATCCCACCACCTCCCACTCTGACAGTTCCCCTCCTCCTCTTATTCCCATCCTCTTGTTTAGTGATAGTCTCCTACTTCCATTTTTTTTAGATCCCGTGTGTTAGACTGTACATTCGATACTATTTTTTCTGAGTCTGGCTTATTCTGGTTGACAGAATAAGTCTTCAGCTTCATCCATTTTCCTACAAATGACAGAATTTTATTCTTCTTTAAGGCTAAATAATACTTTGTTTACATGTACCATGATTTCATTACCCATTCATCTGTTGATGGGCTCCAAGACTGGTTCTGTATATTTATTTATTTATTTTTGTACCAGGGATCAAACTCAGGACCTTGTACTTGCCATGCAGGCCCCTTATGCCACCCAGGTCTCTCCCCAGCCCTATATCTACCCACAGTTGGGACCCGGATCACCTATAAATAATTGATGCCAGGGCTGGGCGTGGTGGCACACACCTGTAATCCCAGCACTTGGGAGGCTGAGGCAGGAGGATTGGTGCAAGTTCAAGACCAGCCTGGGCTACAAAAGTGAGCTCAAGGCCAGCCTGAACTGCATAGCGAGACCGTGTCTCAAAAAGACAAAAATAAATATATAAATAAATAAATAAAATAATTGAGCGCATCCACCAAAACTCTAGCTATGCTCCCAAACTAGACTTGGGGCCTGCAGGATACTGCTGTGTCCAGAAAAAACAATAGAGCCTCAGATAGAGATAGCCTCCCAGTAACTGTGTCTCAACATCAGAGGCTTTAGGGTTCCATTTTTGAGCTGCTTCAAATCAGATGTCCTCTCTTGTCTCTATGACTGCCACACTCTGGCATGGAAGGGGCGTTGGCACTCCACGTCACCAGCATCAACTGTCCCACCAAGCCTGGGATCCTGAACACTGTGATTCCATGTGCTCCACCTCCAGCATTCATCTTCGGTAGGAGTTGATCGGCCTTCCTGTTCCTGGGACAATATATCTGATCCCCACAAGTTAATGAAAGTGTGGTTTATCTGAGTCATAGTTTCAGAGGTGTCAGTCTATGGTTGGCTGGGTCTGAGGCAGAAACATTGGGGTGGAAGAGTGTGGTGGGGCGAAGTCACCCACTTTCTGGTGAGTAGAAAGAGATGCACCCTGTGAGGGCCCTCACTGAGCCACCTCCTCATCGCATAGTCAGTTGTGGACGCTTGTTGCGGTTTGTATCTAGGTGCTCCCCTCCAAAGCCTCATGTAGTGATGGGGTTTGTGGTTCATTCATGATCCAACGCTGGGATTATGGGTGAGAGTGCTGTTCTCACCCTAAGGTGGGTAATCTGCATTACAATGTAAAGAGGGAACAGAGGCTTGCTAGCTGCTGCAGCAGCTGCCCTTCCCTTTGCTCTTTGCAGCTTTCTGCCGCCATGAACTGCCATCCTCTGCCATGTGTCGCTCTGCCTTGGAGCCTGCTGAGTATGGACTGAAATCTCCACAAACTATGAGCCAAGCAAACCTTTTCTTCCTTGATTCTGGGTGTTGGGTATTTTGTCTCAGCAATAAGAGAAAAGTAACTGAGACAACTCTCATGACCCAATCACCTATCTAGGACATCACCTGTGCAGTTAAACTCACAACTGAGATTACCTGGCACAGAGCTGGTGCGATGGCTCAGCAGTCTAAAGTGCCTGCTTAGGCAAGCATAGTCAACTGCAGGGACCGTGGTTGCATCCCTGGCACCACCTGCTGCATCAGCCCCATCTGCAGGGCAGGCTGAGCCGGCTATAATATTAAAAAAAAAAAAAAGATTACCTGGCACAAATTTACCCATTGTTGTCCTTCCACCACAGCAACCATTGAAGAATAGTAGCCATGGCCCTCCACTATCCCATGGCTGTGGGCCTCAACAAGGGCCACAAGGTGACTAAGAATGTGAGCAAACTGAGGCCCAGCCACTGCCGCAGAAGCCTCACCACACACACCAAGTTTGTGCGGGACATGATTGGGGAGGTGTGCGGCTTCACCCCCTACGAGCTGCGTGCCGGAGCTGCTCAAGGTTTTCAAGGACAAACGTGCCCTCAAGTTCATCAGGAAAAGGGTGGGGATGCACATCCGCACCAGGAGGAAGTGTGAGGAGCTGAGCAACGTGCTGGCCGCCATGAGGAAGGCAGCTGCCAAGGAGGGCTGAGCCCCTCTGGGATAAAGCTTTGTAGAAAAAAAAAAAAATCACCCCTTGTCAACTTGACACCTAATCTTATCTCCTTAAATCATACCTAATCTCCAAGTAAACATAAGAATAAGTTGATAATTCTACCTAACATGAGATTTCCCACAGTTCTGCTCAGCACTGGTCCTTCTGCCACAGCAACCATTGAAGAACAGTAGCCATGGTCCTCTGCTATCTCATGGCTGTGGGCCTCAAGGGCCACAAGGGCACTAAGAATGTGAGCAAACCAAGGCACATGCACCGTCTTGGGTGCCTCTACAAACACACCAAGTTTGTTGGGGACATGATCTTCGGCCCCTAGGAGAGGTGCGCCATGAGCTGCTCAAGATCTCCATTGACAAATGCACCCTCAAGTTGATCAAGAAAAGTGTGGGGCAGAGGCAGACCTGATAGTTCAGCAGACTAAAGCACCTGCTTTGGCAGAGTGCAGTGACTGGGTTTGATCCCTGGCAGGCTGTACTGGTCCCACCTCTGAGGTGCGCTGAGACAGCGATTGAGACTGGGCGTGGTGGCGGGTGCCTGTAATCCCAGCACTTTGGGAGCTGAAAACAGGAGAATCACTACTAGTCCAGTCTACATAGTGAGATCCTGTCGCCCCTGTCCTAAATGGATTTAAAAAAATTTTTAAAGAGTGGGAGGTGTTTGCAAGTTAGCTCAGCTGTTTAAACACCTGCTTGGGCAAACGCAGTCAGACTCAGGGAACCACAGTTCAATCCCCAGCTCCACATGCAGTACTGGACCCACCTTTAAGGCAGCATGAGCCAGACAAAAAAAAAAAAGAAAAGAAAAGGGTGGTGACGCACATCTGCGTTAAGAGGAAGCGTGAGGAGCTGAGCAAGGTGCTGGCCTCCATGAAAAAGGCAGCTGCCAAGAAGGACTGAGTCCCTCTGGGGTAAAGCTTTGCGGGAAGTTAAAAAAAATTCTACCTAACATGATAAAACTATCCTAGGTACAATTAAAAACACAACAATAGCTTCCCCAAAGCCTCAACAGTTCCAAAGTCACTCAAAAAGTCCATGTCAATGTCTCCTCTGAGATACAAACCAACTATCAGCTGTGAACCCCTGTAAAAATAAAAAATAAAAAAGTTACAAAATCCCAAGATAAAATGGTACAGGGTAGGCTGGTCATAGGTGGTATATGATCATAATCCTAGCACCCTGGGAGGCAGAGGCAGGAGGATCACAAGTGCAAGACAGACTAGGCAGTTCAGCAAGATTATATCTCAAAATTAAAAATAAAAAAAGGAGCTGGGCGTGTTGATGCACACTGAAATCTCAGCACTTGGGAGCATGAGGCAGGAGGATCGGTGCAAGTTCAAGACCAGCCTGGGCTACAAAAGTGAGCTCAAGGCCAGCCTGAACTGCATAGCGAGACCCTGTCTCAAAAAGACAAACAAACAAATAAATAATAAAAAAAAAGGAATGGAGATGTAGCTCAGTAAGACAGTCCTGATTTCATCCCCCAGTACCACAAACAAAACAAAACAAAAAGGCCCAAAGTAAAACATTTCCATCTCAAAGGGGAGGAACAGAGGAATAGAAAAGAATTAAACCAAAGCAAGAATGAAACCCAGAGGGGAAAACATTGGGCCAAAATATAAGTTTCTAAAATCTTTCAGCTATGCTTTCCTTGCTCCTGATTCCCACTATAAGTCTGGCTAAAAGCAACAAGCAGTACCCATGCCCCAACCTCAATGTTGGACTGCCTTAAAATTTCCTCTGCCAAAGCAATGAATCTGCCTTTACATTCGGCCTCACACAAATCTTAGGACATGGACAAAATGTAGATAAAGTTTTTCGCCAGAGTGTAAGACACAAGGCCTTTAGTCCAATTCCCAGCAGAGTCCCTGTCTCTGTCTGAAACCTCATGAGCCTGGCCATTATTGTTCACATTCCTATTAGCATTCCGGTCTTCGAAGTTCCCACAAGAATCACCCATCAGGCTCTATGTCCAGCACTTTAAACTTTCTCTAGTTTACTTCAAACTCCCAATTTCCTCTTGCAAAGTAGTTCCTCTTCCAAGATAAGTGTCTGAATTACATGGTCTGGTATAGTCACAGCAAAAACCCCACCTCTCTGATACCAATTTTCTGGAATGCTCAGCTTTCCAACAAGTTATTGGAAGACAGGTTTATTTTGGTTCATAATTTCAGGGCATGGCAGATTAAATCTCCTTATTCCCTGATGGCCATGAAACAGAGCAGAGGGGAAGATCTCAATGGGAGATGTATCCTCCAAAGGGATACCTTTAGTGACCAACCTCTTCCAAATGGCCACATCTCTTAAATAGCACATTCAGCTATGAATATGAGTGAATTAGTCAACTGATGAGGCTAGCATCCTCGTGATCCTATCATCTCTCCAAGAGTCCCTTAATCCCATCAAATTAGCACTTAAGGCTAACTGGCATATTTGGTAACTACCAAACAAGGCCCCACACCTTGATGCAAAGATAATCCTGATTCAGTTGCCCCAGGAACACTCAGGTATTAGCACTCTCAGACTCAGCCATTATGAGCAGGCCCCAGGACTTCAGGCTCAGCAGGAGGATTGGAGTGACACTTCCTGCCACCTCAGATTAAAAATGATACTTCTCAACCTCACCATCTCCAGCTGCATCCCTAATTTCTGTACCCCAGGCTGGGGTGTCTCTGTCATTTGGAACTGAGAGATTGTATTGCTCCAAACAGGACAACAGGTGGATAGTGTGTGGCACAACACAGGCAAATGTCATCACGCCTTAGCAACCTGATCACCCAGTTCCCAACCGTAGAACTACATTTCCAGGCTTAACTATCTAGAAACACGTCCTTGGATGCCAGACTCTGTCCAACAACTTATACAATTAGACTCTCTTATTTTACCCAAAATGAATCTAAGACTCTTATTAGTCAGCTTTTGCAGTGCTAGGACACAATACCAGAAACCCACAACTGAGAGTCGGAAGGGTTTAATTTGGTTCATGTGTCCAGAGGATACAGTCCATGGCAGGCCAGCTCCAAGGCAGAAAATCATGCCAGAATGGCATGGGAGAGTAAAGATGCTGAGCTCACAGCATGCAGGAAGCAGAGCTGGGGAACAGTACAAGAGGGGAAGGAGCCAGGCATGGTGGCGCATGCCTGTAATCTCAGCACTTGGGAGGCTGAGACAGGAGGATTAGTAAGAATTCGAGACCAGTCTGGGCTACAAAAGTGAGCTCAAGGCCAGCCTGAACTGCATAGCAAGACCCTGTCTCAAAAAGACAAAAAAAAAAAAAGGGAAGGAGCCAGGGACCTTCTGTGGTACCCAAGGCCATACCTCTGTAACCCAGACACACCTAGAATTATGCTTTCCTAAATCCCGAGGTGGCTCTCACTCCAAGTCCACACTTAGGCTTACCCATCACCTCCCCCAAAGTAGACACTAGCCCCCATTCTCTGTCATGCCAAATATGCCCAGGGACCCTGATCTCCTACTCCTCCAAAACTAGGCATCTAGACTTCCAGAGTGAGTCCACCCCAATAGTCCTTGGTACCTCAGATTCATCCCATAAAATCAAAGAACAAACTGTCAGTTTTGTCACCATAGACACACCTTGGGGCCTGTCTGTGTCATTACAGTCTGGAATAGTTCAATTCCTAGTCTCCACTCCAAGCTAGATAAACTCCCATGTGATTGTCCCAAATGGGACACCTAGACCTCCACTATCTAGGACCCGCCCAGGCCCCAGGAAGTCTCTTACCCAAGCGGGCAACCAGACCTGTCATTTCTGCATCCTTACCCTGGCCAACTTATTTCCCAACTTTCTCATCCTCAGCCAAGTTCCCAAGCCCCACTGTCATTACTCCAAACTAGGTAATAGCTTCTCGGTCTTTACAATCCCACACTGGGCCCTTGGTCTTAGGGTCTCTACCACTCCAAATGAAATAACCAGAGTACAAGTCTCAGGTAGCCCTCTGGAGCTCAGAAGTTCCCTATTTCTGTTGCTCTAAGCCAGTCATTGTACCCTTGAAATGGTATCTCAAACTGTAAACTTCAGTTTCTGAATCTAATTGGCACCCCAAAAGAGACTAGACCCCAGTGGCCGTAAGGTGGTACGAGGACTCCCAGTCCTATCACCCAAAACTGGACAATTACACCCCAGCCTGTTATGCTGTGTTAGTTGTTTTTTTTTTTTTAAACAGGGTCTCACTACACAGCTCAGACTCATAGTGATCCTCGTATTTCCTGCTTCCCAAGTGCTGGGATTATAGGCCTGTACCATCGTGCCCAGACTCTATCACTGTCTCAGCGCGCTCCAGAGCAGGGCCAGCAGGGCAAGTGGGGCCAGGAACGGAACCCTGGCCCCTGTGCTTTCCTAAGCAAGCGCTTAGTCCGCTGAGCTATACCACTGGCCCTGCTGTGTTAGTTTCTATCCCATCTCAGGGACAAAATATGCTGCACCCATAATTTAGAAGGGAAGTCTATTTCTGTTTATGGTTCCATATGGTTTAGTTCATTGTTGGCTGACTCCAAGGCCAAAATACATGGCAGCAGGACATCGCAAGACAGCTGCTCACCTGATGAAGATGACAGAAGAGCAAAAGGACAGATAGAGCACACCCTCCCAGATCAGGCCCCTGGTGACCTATTCCTCTAATCAGGCCCTACGTCCTAATAGTACAGGGACTCATCAGCAATTAATCTACTGATAAGTATGATGTCCCCATGACCCAATCACCTTCCAAGAGCTCTACCTCTGAACACTTGATACTTTTTTTTGGAGGGGGAGGGAGACATCTTTTTTTATGTATTTGGTTGTTACAGGGTCTCACTACACACCTTGAGCTTGTGGTGATCCTCTTCCTTTCAGCCTCCCCAGCACTGAGATTACTGGCATGCACTACTATGTCCAGACTCTGGCAGGCTCAGCCTGCCCCCCGGGTCGGAGCTGACATAGCGTGTGGTACCAGGGATAGAACCGTGGTCCTTTGTCTTGCCTAAACTTGTCTAAGCAGGTGCTTTAGTCTGCTGCACTATCTCGCCAGCCCCCTGGGGAAGGCATCTTAATCTGAACCATAACACACCCCAAAGTAGACCTTAGCGTCCCAGCCCAGATAGGACGCCAAGTCTTGCACACCTCAAGCAACTCCAGTTTGTGTCACTTCCAACAGGTAAGAATCCCTAATCTGTCACTTGAAATGTGAGAGCTGGGCCCACTGTGTCATGAACTTCAAACTATGTGAGCAGGCATTTCCCAAACTACGACATGAGACCCCCAGGTTGCTACCACTTCTCGCTAGGTAATGAGCCCTCCTCCCTCAGCGCTGTTGTCCTAAATCACATAACAGGACCCCCAAGCTCTGTCTCCACCAGCCAGCATTTCTGAACTCTACCATTGCTGCTCCCAACTAGACAGCCTCCCCTGTCTCTCCTACCTCAAGGTAGCAACCATGCTCACTGGGTCATCTCCAGCCAAGGGGACATCCTACCTTGTCACCCCAAAACTGAAGCCTGGATTCTCTGCCTCACCACTCAAAATTTTCCACCCAGACTCTTTGACCTCAGGAATCTTAGTCTGTGTCATCGCACCACTCATCTCAAATTTGGTAATAAATTTCATTCTATTACTCTGAATCAGTAGCCAGTGTTGTCAGCCCAGGCAAGAGGACCAGATTCCCAGTCTGTCACCTCCTGCCAGCTGATTGACCCCAGGCGCTCTCCATAATATAGACAACCAGACCTTTAGCTTTTGTCCCCTGGATAAGAGAACAAACCCTCCTGTTTGTCATCCCGAATCAAGTATTTTAATCCCAAGGTCATTTGTAGGAGAAAGATGGGGAGAAGGGCCCCTAGGCTTCAGCAACCCCAACAGAAGCTTCTAGTTGCTGGGCATGGTGGCGCACACCTGTAATCCCAGCACTAAGGAGGCTGAGGCAGGAGGATTGCTGCAAGTTGAAGACCAGTCTGGGCTGCAAAGTGAGCTCAAGGCCAGCTGAAGTGCATAGCAAGACCATGTCTCAAAAAGACAAAAAAAAAAAAAAAAAAAAAAAAAAAAAAAAAAAAAAGCTCCTAGTCTCAGCATGTCAATGAATCAAAGACCTATAACATTAGCCACCTTGAGCTTTTGGTCTGAGTTTCATCAGCCTCTAACCCTAGCCCCAGCCTGCTGAGCCTATGAGCCAGTGATCTGTCTCAGGTATGTGGCCTCAGTCACCTGGAAACAGGACAGCTGGACCATGTGCAGGCTGAGATGGGTGTGGAGCCTCATTTTCCCCAGGAAACACCGGCATTGAGACACCAAATAAAACACCCTATGCTGGCCCCATTGGTTTGGGGACCCTGGCCTGGCCTTTGGGTACACTTCAGTGACCTAACTGGGTCTCCCCCTCCCCGCCCCCTTCCCAGCTTGCTGTGTCTCCCAGCTTGAGTCAGTGCCTGGTTCCAGTCCAGAGAAAGCACTTGTCTGCCCTCTGGTGGCTCATGCTGGGAGTGTTCTCAGCTGTTCCAGTTCTGCATGGACCTAGACGCCCAGGCCTCCTGGTCTCCCCAGCGTGCCTGAGGCCTGAAGCTGGAGGTCATCCTTGCCTGTTACCACCACCCACTCAGCTTCCACATGTCAGCCGAACTCTGGCTCTCCTCTTCAGAATCTGCCTTCTTGTCCTTCCCCTTCCCACAATACCCCTACCTCGTCTTCCCTGGCTTGGATCACCCCTGATCTCACCCCTTTCAGCTCATAATCCATACAACCCTAGAGGGACGTTTCTAAGTAAAATCTGCAGAGTATGCCCAGGTGTGCAGGTCCCAGGCCACCTGGCCCCCAGGATCCTCCCCAGCGTCATCTCCTAAGGCTGCTCCCTTTACTCCCTTTACCTCAGCTTCAGTGACAATGACACCATCATGCCATTTGGTCAGAACACTCTCACCCAAGACTTCCAAGGGCGAGGTGCTCATTCCCCAGCAGGGTCAGCCCTGCTCCAACTGCTTCCTAGCCCCACTCTCTCAGCCCTCTGCATTGGCTTAGGAGGTGTTCCTGAGGGTTTCCTGCTGGTAGCTTGGATTGCTTGTGTATGGCAAGCTTCTCTCACAAAACAGAGTTCCAGGAGGGCGGCCTTCATTTACAGTGACACTGCCTGTGCATGCCACAGAAACAGAATCCAAGACATGGTGTACCTCTCTCCTCTCTCTCCCATTCTCTCCCCTTGGATTAAACCTAGGGTCTTTGCACTGAGCTACATTCCAGTCCTTTTACTTTTTTATTTTGAGATAGGACCTCTCTGACTCACTAGAGGCCCAGGCTGGAAACATTCTGGCAAATGTCCTGCTTCAGTCTCCTGGAGTGCTGGGACTGAAGGCGTGTGCCACCATGCCTGGCAAGAACAGCACTTAGGAGCTGGCGAGGTAGCTCAGTGGACTAGACCGCCTGCTTAGACAAGGTTAGGAAAGACCGCAGGGACTGCAGTTTGATCCCTGGCACCACATGCTGCATCAGCCCTGCCCCCAGGGTGGGCTGAGCTGGCCCCCCCCCCAAAAAAAGAACAGCATTTAGCAGAGCAGGCTGAGGTCATATCCGTGGACAGGCCTTGGGCACAGCTGGCTCCCTGGCTGTGCCTGGGAACCTGGATTCAGGAAGTTCTTCTTTCCGGCTAAGAGTTGCACCCGTGTCTAGACTGTGCAAACAATGCTGTTTACATGGAGCCTGGCCTTCCTCCTGGGAGCCTGGGATTTTTGTACACGGACGTAGCGCTAATGGTCTCAGGTACTGAGATTTACCATCTTACATGTGCTGGCACAATTGTTTGCCATAGAGAGGAATTGGGATACAGCTGACCTTGGTTTGTTCTTCACTTGACCCCGCATGCCTCCTCCTGATACTGCTTTGTATTCTTTCATGGTAATCGCAGCTCTTAGGACAGCTATGCAGTAAACGAGTTCGCCACACATCGCTGAACCTCTAATCTCTTTTTTAGGTGGCAACACACTGTGTAGCCCCCACTGGCATTCACCTACTGATGCTCCTGCCTCAGCCTGCTGAGTACTGGGATTACAGATACGTGACACCATGCCAAATTTCCCTCCTTAACTCTTCTCCTCCTTAGCACTTGACCTATTTTCCTTGTATCCTGCTCCCCGTTTTACCACACATGCAGCATTCCCAGCACCCCCTCCACCGGCCCACAAAGACACAGGGAGATACTTGCTGAACAGCAACTGTAATGGCTTTATTTCTAAAAGTGGAGCTCCTCCCTGGGCTTATGATGGGAGGGGGCCTCTGGCCCAAGCAGCAGGGTGGTCCAGGACAGGGGTGGATGGGGATGGGGGTGGCTGGCCCGGGAGGCCAACAGGTCTCTGCAGGTACCTCACACGGGCTCCATCTGAAGCTCCTCCCCTTCAGAAGCCTCGATCTGGTGGAAGGCAGCGTGGGAGCCGATGACAACCAGGGTGGCTCCTACAGGAGAACAGGCAGCTTAGGGCCATGCTCCCTCAGCTGGTCTCCCCACACTATGACCCTGTACTCACCCAGGACCCAGAAGACAGCTGAGCCTGCACCAGCCAGCCAGAAGAACGGGAAGGAGATGCCTCCAGCCAGAGCATATTGATGGGCAGGGCTCACCTCTCGGCCTGAGGGCAGACAGCAATGGCTCCCTGTCTCACTGTCCCTGAGTGGCCTCTGCCGCCTCCCAACAATCTGGTGGAACCTAGACTCCACATGCCATCTGTGTCCCTGCCCCATGCTGTTTCCCCAGTATCACCTGCACCCCTGCAGCATATAATAAACCTTCAGACTCAGACTCTGCCCCTGCCCTCCAGCCCCATTTGCCCTATAAAGCCCCGGCCTCTCATTCTCTAACTCCAGAACAACCTGTACTTGAACTGGTGGCCTCAGGGCCAAGTCTGACTTGGGGATATGATCTTGGAGACACTTCACAAGAATCTGGTTTGTGGTCAACAAATACACTGAACCATCTCCCATAATAATGCAGCTCTCTGGCCTCTCACGTAAGACTGGAAGTCCTGGTCTGTGTGCTCCAGTGAGTCTCAACTGAGGTTGTAATTCAAGAGTTCTTTCCATACCCTTTCATGACAGCCCGTCTTTCCCATGCATGGAACTTGAATGCCCCTGCAGGATTTTGTTTTAGGTCTAATTGATTCCAAATCCTAGTCCCCACAACAAATCTGGGATTTTTTTTCCTGGGTGGAATTTCCCCTGGAATCTTTTTTTCCCCATACATTTTGGTAGCATTCTGCAGCCCTATGAGTCACGGGCTTCAGCTTTCCTCTGAGATTCCCAAGATCTTCCTGGTTCCACCCCATGAAAAAAGACAACCTGGACAGACCTAGGCCTGCATGAGGTCGCCACCTGGCGTCCAATGTGAGTAGTTGTCACAGATGCTTCCCGCAAAGTTAGGAAGGAGGAAGTGGAGGAGTAGGTTTATCTCAGAGCACCCTGGCGATGGGTGGATTGGGGCCTCTCGTTCTGGGTTTAGGGAATAGCAATTTGGGGAGTTAACACTGGATGGGAGGATCAGGTGTGTCTGAGATTTTACATATCAGGCTAGCTGGATCTTGAGCCTACTTGGGTTCCAAGGACTTAGTAGGGAGGTCTGAGATTTTCATTCCAAGAGAAGTAGGGGTCCATCTGGGCAGGAGATTCTCTCACCGAAGAGCACAAGCTTGGATTGCAACGTGCGCAGATAGAGAATGTAACAGGCACCAAAGAAGACAGCCAGAGCAACCAGCAGCATGGGAGATGTCACCCTAGAGGAACGGGGCAGGGAGTCAGAGGTTAGGCATGTGGGGATGGGCCAGCCAAGGGACCCTGGCCTTGGATACCGGTGGGTGGAGGCCAGAGAGGGGTGACTTACATGGGGTGAGGGAGTAGAAACCTGATCCTTAGGTGACAAAATAACAAAGCTACAGAGTCTAGGCCTGCCAGTGGGGCGGGTCCATGGGTTGGGGCAGCCCGGATACTCACACGCAGTACAGGATGAGGCCCAAGAACACGAACACATAGTTGCTCTGGTAGTACTCCACGTTGCGTACCAGGCGCTGGCACAGCTCGCCCAGGTTGCGTGGTCGTGAGAAGCGCTGCTGATCCACGAAGGCTCCCCAGGGCCTGATGGTCGCCCGTCGCCGCTCCAGCCACTCCCGGCCTGCGCCAGAGGGAATCAACTTGGGCAGCAGGGTCCTAGCAGGGGAGGGGGTCCAGATCAGCGGCAGATCGGGATGGGGCCCAGACCCGAGGGGAGTAACGGGGTAGCGGGGGCTGGACTGCGGTGTTCAGGAGGGATGGGTCCCAGGAGACAGCCAGGATTGCTGGGCAGCGGGGAGGAGCCTAGAGGACTTCACTCTGAGGGTCTTGAATTGCAGACGGGAGACTAGACTTCTGGTTGGGGGCTGGGACTCCCGGGATGACAGCGAGAAGGGGATAGGTCTCCCGTGTCTCGGGTCAGGGTGACTGAAGCTGGGTAGCTCACGTGGCGCTCAGCCCTTCCGCCTCAGCATCCTTCTCTTGGTCCTTCGGCGCTGCCATGATTGCTGTAACCAGCCCAGAGCCCTGCAGCCCCCGCCTGCTCCGCCGGAGCCTGGTCTTACCCGGCGGAGCCGACGTGGAGCCACTCCCGAGCCGCAGGGGGCGGTAGTTGCGCCGCCGAGCATTGTGGGAGTTGTAGTTTAGCTATCATCTGGCCAGACCAGCCCTGTGACAGAGGTCTGATTCGCAAGGCACCTAGGGAAATGTAGTCCCAGAAAGCGACGGGAGTCGCTGGGTATTGTGGGATTGTAGTTTCAGGTGTGGAGCGGGGCGAGTGAATGACAGAGGCTGGTGTTGGTTGGGTGTTGTATACTCCCTGGGGGATAGATACTGCGGCTTCTGAGCACGCTGTCTTCCTGACTTTACAGAACATCTGGTAAAACACTGCTCCAGGGCCCAAAACCAGATTTCTGACTCTGAGCATCTTGGACTGAAGCCCATCATTTGCTTTTTTAATAACTTCCCAGGTGATGCTGTCGTTGCTGGCCTGTGGGCCACATTTTTTGAGTATTAAGGTTGTAGGCAGTTTGTGGGAAACAATTCCTTCCTCAAGAGGCTGGTGCTGGGGAGGAGGCTGTGGTTGCAAGTGTGAAGCTCTCCCACCCTTGGACTCCCGCGGGATGAATGGGTTAGTTATTAGGAATGTTCCCACACACACCGCCCCACACCTCTGGACAGGAGGGAGATAAGCTGGAAAAAGGAGGAATCAAGAATTTCTTTTCGTTTTTTGTTTTTTTTTTTTTGAGACAGAGTCTCGCTATGCAGTTTAGGCTGATCTTTTTTTTTAATTTATTTATTTTATTTATTTACTTATTTTTGTATTATGGCTGGCTCAGCCTGCCCTGGAGCTGGCACAGCATGTGGTGCCGGGGATTGAACTGCGGTCCTTCCAGTTCCTAAGTTTTCCTAAGTAGGTGCTCCAGACCGCTGAACCATCTTGCCGGCCCTCAGGCTGATCTTTTTTTATTTATTTATTTATTTATTTATTTATTTGTTTGTTTTGCTTGTTGTGTTTGTTTGTTTCTTTATTTATTCATTTTGTGGCTGGCTCAGCCTGCCCTGGTGGTGGCGCTGGCGCAGCATGTGGTGCGGGGGATCGAACCGCAGTCCCCGCAGTTGCCTGAGCCCTCCTAAGCAGGCGCTTTAGACCACTGAACCATCTCGCCGGACCCCCCTCAGGCTGATCTTGAGCTCACTTTTGTAGCCCAGGCTGGTCTCGAACTCACACCAATCCTCCTGCCTCAGCCTCCCAAGTGCAGGGATTACAGGCGTGTGCCACCACGCCCAGCAAGAGTTCTTAAAGGGGGAGAATTATTATGTGGCTTCTATCCACAACTGAATACTGCACAGCCATAAAGGATATATTCGGCTGGATATAAAGGATATATTCCTCCATTTTGTAGGAATATGGAGGCACCATGAGTCCATAGTGCTAAGTGAAATGAGTGAGTCACAGAAGATTAAATATGTGGTTTCTGTCATATGAGAAAATCCAATGTGTAAATGTTGTAAAACAAAATACTAAAAAAAAGATGATAGGAAGCAGGAAGACAGACGTTGTGGAGGTGGGAGGGGGATCTGAAGATGAAAGAGACAGGAGGGGAAGGGAAAGTTAGAAAGATCAAGAGGCAGTGTGTATATGTGCCAGTGTTTCACAATGGATATATTTATTATGTATTATGAACATACACTAGTACTGTTTTTTGTTTTTTTTTTCTGTCAAAGAAGGAATTATTATCTCAAAGATTTTGGAGTTGGGCACAGGAGTGGTGTGCTTATTCTACTGAGATATCTCCCTGGCCCTCTCCTTTTAAAAATAAGCTCTTGCTTCTAGTCCATGCTGGTCTTGAACTCAAAATCCTTCTGCCTCAATGTCCCAATTGGTGGGATTGTAGCCCTGTGTTGTCACGCTTATCTCAGTATTTTTTTTTTTTTTCTAGACAGGTTCTCACTGTGTAGGCTAGGCTGGCCTCAAACTCCCAGCAATCCACCTGCCTCAGCCTCCCACATACTGGAATTACAGGCATGTGCCACCACGCCCACCCCTGGTGAATCTTTTCACCCCAACTCTGATCTTCCAAGGTCCATATCCTTAGAGTTGTGTTTTGGGGCCTAGTGACAGATATTTCTTCAGAAGTAGGGGGAGATTGCCCCTGCCAAAGGCTCTAGTGGGCAAGGGGAAGCACTATTGGATGGGCCCCAAACTGATCAAACAGCCAACTCTGAAGACCAGTTTAGCTGGTTTCTGTTCATTTCCCCTTTATCACCTCACGCTATTCATGTACTTTGCTCAGATTCTCCATCCTGGGCTCAGTCTTGCTTCAGAAATCAAGAGGACTGTGAGTGTACAATCAGCCTGAGCACTATTGGAGGAGCAACACTAGAGTGCAAGGTGATGGGGGTGCAGAAGTAACTACGGGAGGGACCCCAGGACGAGGAATCTTGGGAACTGGATTAGTGGCAGCTGGGAGAGTCAGGGTTTGCCTGTGGCTATTGGAACGCTATTTCCTCAGAAGTGGGCAAAAGGCCCTTTCTTTCACAGCCTGCTCCTAGCACAGGGCATGCAAAGGGCTAGAGGTCCCACAGCACTGTGAAGGCAGGACACAGGCCTGCAGGGGAAGGGGATGCAGGGATTTTCCCATAAGGTGGGAGGAACTCTGGATAAAGGACTTTGGGAGATGAGGCCTTGGCACAGGGGCCAGCGGAAAGAGCCCCCTTGAAGCAGTAATAGTGGAAGAGGGGGTCCTCTGGTTGAGATGGTGCAGGCTGGGCGTGAGGTGTCCCTGAGAGAGAGGCCTTA